>CAIGRF010295990.1:8894-21371 GCA_903798235.1 Fraxinus ornus | reverse complement strand
TTTTGAGAAATTTATATGCTAGCATGTACATAACTGTAATTGCTTTATGAAAATTATTTGTGATTGAAAGTAATCACTATGACTATGAATTATTTGTGATTGAAGGTAATCACTATGAGTATTTGTGATTGAAGGTAATCACTATGATTATGAATTATTTGTGATTGAAGGTAATCACTATGAGTATTTGTGATTGAAGATAATCACTAGAAGAAAAACTATGTCGATTGATCACCGATTTTACTTTGATTTACGGCTTTTGCATGTTTTGTTAATGTTCGTATATAATTCTCGTTAGTATGTGTACATACTATTGAGTGTTTCTTCGAAATGCTCACCCTAATTATACATTTCAGATTGACGAGCTTGGCGGGAGGCGTGATGGCGGATGTTAGTGATTATTACTATATGTAAATTATGTTTTATCTTGTTTCTTTTATGGATACGAATGGACCAATGACTTAAGTATTTTTTTTAAAGGCTAACTCTGTAAATGCATTTACATTAGTTGCTTTTTTATTTATTTATTTCAGATTCTGCCTTCAATTTGAAAACGGTATAACTTAGGCTACGGTATATGTTTTTGAGTGAAATTAGTTGGGTTTGAAATATCTATGAGTCTACTAATAGTAACCTTTGGAATTTCCTCGAAATATCATCTAGGAAAAAAGTTATGCCCGTTTTAGTAAACTGCATCAGAACAGTTCCGAGTTTTCTGTCCAACTTCGTTGAAAAATAATTTCGTGCTTTAAACGTTATCGTCGAGACCCTAAATTTTTGTATGTTGTTCCTACATGAATTTAAATGTCTCTATTAAAATTTTATAAGTTTTCGGCGACGTTTGCTAGGTCAAACAATTTTTATCCTCCCGCTGCCACACTATTGGTTTTNGAAATTTATATGCTAGCATGTACATAACTGTAATTGCTTTATGAAAATTATTTGTGATTGAAAGTAATCACTATGACTATGAATTATTTGTGATTGAAGGTAATCACTATGAGTATTTGTGATTGAAGGTAATCACTATGAGTATTTGTGATTGAAGGTAATCACTAGAAGAAAAAGTATGTCGATTGATCACCGATTTTACTTTGATTTATGGCTTTTGCATGTTATGTTAATGTTCGTATATAATTCTCGTTAGTATTATCTCCAGTACACAAGTTGAATATGCTTTTGAGAAATTTATATGCTAGCATGTACATAACTGTAATTGCTTTATGAAAATTATTTGTGATTGAAGGTAATCACTATGACTATGAATTATTTGTGATTGAAGGTAATCACTATGAGTATTTGTGATTGAAGGTAATCACTATGAGTATTTGTGATTGAAGATAATCACTAGAAGAAAAACTATGTCGATTGATCACCGATTTTACTTTGATTTACGGCTTTTGCATGTTTTGTTAATGTTCGTATATAATTCTCGTTAGTATGTGTACATACTATTGAGTGTTTCTTCGAAATGCTCACCCTAATTATACATTTCAGATTGACGAGCTTGGCGGGAGGCGTGATGGCGGATGTTAGTGATTATTACTATATGTAAATTATGTTTTATCTTGTTTCTTTTATGGATACGAATGGACCAATGACTTAAGTATTTTTTTTAAAGGCTAACTCTGTAAATGCATTTACATTAGTTGCTTTTTTATTTATTTATTTCAGATTCTGCCTTCAATTTGAAAACGGTATAACTTAGGCTACGGTATATGTTTTTGAGTGAAATTAGTTGGGTTTGAAATATCTATGAGTCTACTAATAGTAACCTTTGGAATTTCCTCGAAATATCATCTAGGAAAAAAGTTATGCCCGTTTTAGTAAACTGCATCAGAACAGTTCCGAGTTTTCTGTCCAACTTCGTTGAAAAATAATTTCGTGCTTTAAACGTTATCGTCGAGACCCTAAATTTTTGTATGTTGTTCCTACATGAATTTAAATGTCTCTATTAAAATTTTATAAGTTTTCGGCGACGTTTGCTAGGTCAAACAATTTTTATCCTCCCGCTGCCACACTATTGGTTTTGCTGAGTTTCTTCTGAATGTTTCCCAAAAAATCAAATTTTACCGTAATTGTCTAAGTATATATAGGCAATTATCTCCCATCATATTTTTATAATATATTTCAAACTTTAAGCTTCCCTTATTTGAAATGTATTTTGGTTGGCGTTAAAGAGCTCAATTTAAGAAGACTTTTAGCACTTCGAGTTCCTAGAATTTGGGATGTTACACCTATTAAACGAGAAGGTACTTGCAAAGTACTTTAAAGAACTTGCCAAATTGGATGAATACAATATGCTTATGAGAGATTTCATGTATTGAGAAGGATTTCAACAATGGGGGTACAATTCATTCAAAGGAGTAAATGGAACTGACTTCTTATTATCTAGGGATCTGGATTGTAGACCGATCATTCAACTTGAAGATATATCGACTATGGAAGAAGGGATTAACAAGAATGACGTGTTGATTACAACGAAATCAAATGAGGATGTGACAATCAATGAGAATGAAATCAACTTACATTTTTTCGACTTTATTGATTGTCCAAAAATTGATTTTGTAATTAAACCCGATGTAGGAGTGGAAGTCTACATATTTGAAATTGAATCGGATGAAACAGAAAAATCCTATCACATCGAAAAGGGCAAGGTAGATGCTTGGAGATTAAATGAAAATTGGATCAAAGCCAAACGAAGGAAAATGGGCAAAGCATCCAGAGCTTTCTTTAGCTGTTCGTGATTCAATTGCCAAAATCGAGCTAAAGATTATAAAAAAAAAAAATGCTTCTTGGGAGGCAACCCAAGCTTTTTCCCTTTTTATTTATTCTGTTTTTGAGTTTTAGGATAGTTTAGTTTATTTTAAATTATTTATGACTCATCATCCATACCCCATTTCCCCTTTTATCTTCAATAAGTTAATTGATTTATTAGATGTTAGAGTTAAGTAACACTTGTTCCAATTATTTGATCTTAATACTTTATTTGATTTTTTAGAAACACGACATCGCAGAACATTTAAACAAATATTTATCAAAGAGCCTAATGGAGCAATATGAAAGATAGCCATTGAATTACACGCCTTATTAGGGGAGTTTTTTTTTTCCTACCCATTTTATATGAATATTTATGATTAAAGACATTGATGATATCTAGTTTAAATTTGGGGTGGAAAACATGAGTTTTCATTATTATTTTTTATGTATTTTGTGTGCTTTTATTGTTTTAGTAAAAAAAAAAAAAAAAATCTTTTTATGTGCTTGACACCCAATCAATCGGATTAACCGTTACTGCTTATATAAACTTAGTACTTAACTAAATATTTACTACTTATTCAACGTACGAATCTATAATTTTTACTTTTTCATGTGAAATTTGATATATATTGAGCACATGAATTGAATTAAGTATTGCGTAGGAATGAGTTGATTTCATAATTGAATATATTGAAATAGTGGACCATAGATTTTACATTTTTGGACCAAATTTAGAATAGTTTGGCCGGATTTCACCGTTGTAGGAAGATGTTGAGATAAATAGGGATTCCATATGTGAAATTAAAAATCTTGTGTGGATTATCTAATGTCAATATGATGCAATTGGGTGAAATAACTTGAATTTGTGTTAAATGAGGGGTATTACACTAATCAAGACATACAAAAATACTTTATTAGAAAAATTCTCTTCGTAATCTTTATGATTCGAGCAATTAAGCCTGCAACGATTTTTAAAACCTTGTGCCTTATGATCATCTTATTTGTGAGTCATTGGCCGAAAACTTGTTACATGGGTCATTTAGAAAGTTTAAGGGAGATAATGCTTCAAATAAAGATAAAAACAATATTGAAAAAAAATCAGAAAAAACAGGTGCATGAAATAGAAGATGCACAAAATGCATTGGTTAAGTCCCAAACATCTATTTAAAAAATTTTGACTTTTGATAAGAGATTGTTAGCCTAGTTGAGTCCTAGAGATTAAAACAATCAAATTTAATGTAGAATCCTTATTTATTGTCATCTTGAACTGCAATTTGTGAGATTTACCTAAACTAGAGAAGTGAGGATAGTAAAAAAATCTAACCTTAGTTCACACTGAAAAAGAGCGAAAAGAATAAGTTTGGAAGTGTGTGAGCCTTACGAGTGATGAAAGAACATATTTGACCATTGATGGTCGGGAATTGAAATAGTTTATGAATTCATAATGCTATACTTAATTCTTCACACACACACAAACTTCGATTTTACATTGGAAAAGTGGATTTAAATTTTTGTATTGTGATTTTGAAAATGTGCATAAATTTGTTATTATGATTTCAATCAAGAGATAAAAGGCCGGGTTAACTAGCTAAATCTTGTTGCTTTACTTGAATGACTGGCCACCAATTAGGTGATTAACATTGTATGTTTGTATGTTTGTATGTTTGTTAAATTAGATTATGATTTTGTTTGAGGACAAAGAAATGCTTAAGTTTAGGGGTGTTTGTATGGAAGAAGCGAAAAATGGCGAGATCTAAAGTTTGGGAGCTAAAGCGCAAATACTCAAAAGTTGTGTCGAAGCTCACGATGAAGATTCGAGAATGCTAGAGGTCAAATGGATACAACTAAAGATCAAAAGGAGTGAAAACAAATCAATTTTCAACCGCGCAATGATGTCCAAATTTTTAGTTGGAGATTGAGACCCATTTTTGGCCTAGTAAACGTTCGGATTGGAAAAGAGCTATTTGTATAAAAGTTGTAGCCATTTGAGTTATCTTTTCAATTCATTTTGAATCGCCTTAATCGAATATCGAGAGAAGAAATTATGATAAAAATACTGAAAAAAATGCAAAATGGCAACAAGGCAGCGCCCAAGCGCCCGAACACTGATTATTTCCAGTAAGAGCACTGCCAACCTAGCGCCTAGGTGCTGTGCCGCACAAATTGGCTAAGAACGTGTAAGGATACATAGACCTAAGAAGGCACTAAGAAAGGGGTTCCACACATTGAAAAAAAGAGAGATACAACGAGAGATCAAAGAGCAAAATCAAGAGAAGAAATTCATCGCGGGATTCAAGATCAAAGCAAAGATTAGAAGCGGAAGAAGACCTTGGTGCAAGAGTTTATTCTTTTCTATATCTTTATTCCAATAATCCGGTGATGTATTCAAATTTATTTATTTATTTTTCTTTTTACATTATGTGTAACTAAACTCTAAATTAGGGCGAACAATGTAGTCTTTTGAGACCTTTAATTCTTTAATTCTAGATTTCTGCGATTTATTCTTTTATGTGTTGGATTTATTATGAGTTTAATGCATTAAATTACCTGATCAATAATTTGATGATTTTGTGAGTCTCTTACGAATCGAAAGGTGAATTTGAGATTTAGACCGTATAATAAAACCCGATAAAGTAGTATAACGTGTAGAAATACATATACTAATTATTGCAGTCGTTATAGGAATTCTTAGAACCATAATTCGTTTAACTAAGGATAATTCACATAAAGATATGAAATTGAATTAGTTAAATAGGTTCAATGAGAACTCGAGAGGGATAAATTGAATACCATAGAAGAATTCGACCGAACACTACATTATGCTAGAATCTTGAATTAGGAATTAAGGTGATCATTAGATGAACTTGCTTTGCCATAATATTCATTACGTATTCGAATCTTCTATCAATTATTATGTGAAATCTGTTTATACTTTCCATTAGTTTAAGTTTGTTATTTTACAAAAGAAAATAATATTCACAACTATTACCATCAGTTATCCGTTTACTTTCATCAAATAAGAGTTAAAAAAAGTAGATTAAGACTAAAATATAATCTTCGTGAGAACGATAATCCAGACTCAAAGGTTCACTATATTACTTGTTACGATATCGTACACTTGCGATATAAAAAACGCAATATTTCATTGGGTAAAGAAAGAAATAAAAATGTTTATACCTGAACGTCAAACTCAACGAAATCAACAGGATAATTCCCAGCAGTACTGAAGGAGAGAATGGTATTCTCTTTGACGTCCTTCATTCTCCTATCCGTCGACTGCAACATATTCCCCCTGTGCCCAATCACTAAGAATTTAGGCGCCTCAAACGATGCCGTCCCGTCCTCCACGCCTGAATATTTTTTTCATATTAATAATAAAAAGTAAAGAAAAACAGGTCATATTGAATTTTATGCACTTCGAGACAATGGTAGAGTAGACTTGATCAAGATTAGGAACGTCTGATACACGATGGGCATTGAGAGGCATTGCAGGGCAGGAGGGAAGAATTTTTGTATTATTGTTATTTGTTCTGTAATGGTGTGTTGTCACTTGTCAGCTAGTTCTATATAAAGACCCTCAACGGACGCTGGAGGAAAATAATATGGTACATGATGGATATTCCTTATCTAAAGTCGTCTAGGCGCGCCTTTTGGAACACTGGTTGTCAATTAGTTCTATATAAGGACCCTCAACGGACGCTGGAGGAAAATAATACGGTACAGGATGGACATTCCTTACCTAAAGTATTAGAGGTCAAAATGAAGTCCCTATAAGGAATTCAGATAGCGATTAAAATAGAAAAGAAAAGAAAACAGGCCAGGCCCGAGTTGTGTTCAGCCCAAATAAATCTGAAAGGCGTCATTTCAGGCAACTTGATTTACCCTTGCAAAACAGGCCTAGAAGCTGAATCTTGGCTGTTTGGAATACACTAACGAAAAAGCAGAGACCACTAGAGAGACACATATGCAAGCAAGACAATTTAAAGACATTGGAGCATTAACTATAGTCAATACAAGTCCCTTTACAAGAGAGGGAGATCAGTAATTAATCCACTGGATCAACTATTTCAACACTAACTAATTCAAAATACGACGCAGAATAAGAAGAAATAACGAAGCAACCCTCACATAGCACCCAAATGTTTCTTCTTAACACTTCAAACCTCGTCAAAGCAAATCCCATATATTGCACAATACCCTATAAGTTTAATTATCACAAATCAGACTTTAACATCATGCCAACATCAACAAATGGATACCCTATAACTTGACCGTTTTTTACAACTTATGTTCTGATGGTCGAGAGATGCTGCTGCTTCCACCACCACCTGTTCGGTTTGGTTCACCCATTCTAGATGCCAAAGCCAGAACCTCAGGTGACATTTCCCAGCTTCCACTTTTCCTTCTCCAACTGGATGGCCTAGGATGTATCCCAGCACGATCACCCTCATCTACTGTAGTCCTTATCTCTGGGGACATTTCACCTAACCCACTGTCTTTGCTGTTTAAGCCCTCATTGTCAGAAAATCGCCCTTCGTGATGATCTAACACTGGACCAACATCTCCCCAAACTGCCTTCCTTCCCATCTCAATCTCATCTGCAGCTTTCCCCATATTCGGACTAACGAAACCCCCGCTGACAGTTCGTGCTGGTAAAGCTGGTTCAGTGGGGACCTTGGCCCTAAACCTGTTCTTAGATGGAGGAATAGGACTGCATAGTATCTCCTTGAAGTTCTCAATAACTCCTTTGTTATAGGGATTGGCACGCCGATCATATCTATATCTAAAGTTCTCATAAGTTGTCTGCAATCAACATGGAAATTGCTTTCATTGTTCAGAGTGAAAACACAGTTTTCTTAACATTTAGAAAAAAAAATAATAATAAATAAAGAAACTAGCAACAAATTAAAAATATTCAGATACCAAATTCAAATGAAAAGATCAGCTCTTGCCTGATTTGTACTGATGAGATACAGATGGAATGCAGTAAGACCACCAACAAACCAAACTGATATAAAGGTGTAGACAACTAGAACAATGGAAGCAGGGGTCTTGATCAGTGCTTTCCATATTGATGTCTCCTCGTAATCCATGATCCTCTTTATGTAAACCCAGCAGAAACCAAAAACATATATACAAAGTAGAGTCGTCGAGAACACAAACATGAAGAAGAACCGGTAATTCCTCTGCAACCAAAGCCGTCAAAGATTTAGACTGCAATGTCCATTTGCATTTACAAACCACGAGTCATCAGTAGTACCTTGATACCGTCAAAAGCAATTAGCAATATATGGGATATCCCGTTCTAAACAACGTGAACAAAGTCAATAACCTAATGGAAGTTTTAACCCAGAACTTATTTACATAGACAACGAGGATTAGGTTTTTATTTCTAACATTACAACAATGGAAATCTATTTTAGCCAACCCATATAAAATGCAAGTACTCCTAGTCAATTTGATGGGAATTTCATATACTAGAAAATATTTAACCAAAAATTTGGCAAAACAAAGGTACTGGCATTACATGCTTCAGATAGAAAACCTGCTGTGATGCTCTTTTACTCGAAGCAAGATTGATTTGGGTTTTTGCAATCTCACTCATGGATAACATGCCACGCCTTTTACTCCATCCATAATTGAATTACTTGGGTTCGACTTTCATGAACAAATGGTGGTTGGTTCATCAAAAATATATCATGTATCGATTATCTAACCTTTTCTTTAAAAACATTTCGAATGGTTGTATTTCACAATAATTTCTTAACACATTGATTTTTCCCTCGAACAATAGTTATATTTAAGAAACTGCGCACCAGAAGTCATCTGTTTGCCAGAGAAAGCCAAGTCAAGAAAACCAAGTATAGGGAGTGTCAATTAAGAGATCAAAGCATATCGTCGAGGTTTAATACATTTCATACCTACAAGTTTTGGAAAAATACAAAGGCCAGCTTTATCC
The DNA here is from genome assembly GCA_903798235.1 of Fraxinus ornus. Taxonomy (NCBI): domain Eukaryota; kingdom Viridiplantae; phylum Streptophyta; class Magnoliopsida; order Lamiales; family Oleaceae; genus Fraxinus; species Fraxinus ornus. Next base: position 12,652 of record CAIGRF010295990.1, on the reverse strand, counting down.
TCAAACTTAGCAATTATTTATCATAAAAATGATTCACTGCAATCAAAATCTAATTATGTAGTCAGTCATCTGCAGACTTCATTCCACATCAAAGAATAAAGTCCTGCATTTCAGATATCCAATTGAGGAAGAGAAATTGTTTTACTTGTGTCAACTTGTCTTTCTAATGGAGATAGTCTAATATCATTTCAGATCTCAATTGAGGAAGATAAATTGCTTTACTCATGTCAACTTGTCTTTCTAATGGCGACAGTCTAAAATCAAGATTCAACTTGGATGAAACAGTGTAAATCTCTATCTCATGGTAATCCTTGAACAAGGCATGTCAATGCTTTTAAGATAATGCATATCTCACCAGTCCAATGCATTGACCAACCCAAGGGCAGTGATGATCAAATCGCTCAACACAGTTATTGCATATGGAACAGTGGGAGCAGCGGGGAGGTCTGTAAAGCATGCAGGTGTCGCAATACTTAATCTTCACAGTAATCCCATTAACTTCAACTTCCTTAATGCGAGGCAAGCGTAACTGGGGGGTTTGTGCACCTTCTGCATTCCCTTCATAGCCTTCAGGTTCTGGGGGGTGTGCATTACGAGGAATTATACCTGGATCTCTTCCAGAAGTTAGCAGGAGCAGAATTAAATCCTGAAAATTCAACAATAGTATACAATTGACAATTTGGCTTCCAGAAATAATCAACAAGTCTTGCATCAAGATTCTTTTATGTGCCATGTAAAACAAGAGTACATCCTATCTACAGCTACCTATTGATACTAATATAAAGCCATTACAAGTACTAAATGTAAAATCTCAAGTATATTTTGAAAAGAAGCAAGGTCCTGAGTGAGAATGCTGCTAGTAAAGCAGCAAAGAAGCAAAAGGCAAGCAAAGTCAGTGGAGAGTTTCAACATAGTGGATATGTCCATTGTCTTATCAAATACTTCCAGGATGACTAGATGGCCTCAATATGAAGGTTTAACTGATCTCTGATTTAGAACAGTCCATGTTTGAATGATGATTCACAAACAATTTAGCCAAAGAAAGCACGAGTATAAACTCAATAAATACTATTTCAATGCAACAGCTTCCATATTTCCAGAGTAAATTATCCATCAAATTTAGTAGCTTAGCATAATTTCCTCTCTTTAAATGAATGAAGGTGTATATTGGGTTAATGAAAAATTAATTTATTTCATATAACCCATTGAAGAGATCCCACCAAAACCTACCATATAATGTTTCTCCAGAAGGCCTATTTGCAATGATACTGCCATAAAACAAGGAAATTCTACTCTGAAAAAGTCACTCCGCCATCTTTATCAAGTTTTTGAAAAAAAGGTGTTCATATGTTTTCCAGCTCATAAAACTACCTAAACCACGAGTTCAGCATTCATCATTGTTATTTCTGATCAATTTTCCTACTCTAATATTCCTTGCAGATATTCTAAGTTAAATAAGCAACACACATTCCACCCCCCCAAAANTGAAACACATTGAATCCCCAGGAGAGAGAGAGAGAGAGAGAGAGAGAGAGAGAGAGAGAGAGAGAGAGAGAGAGAGAGCATACATAAATCGTGAAAACAACAGCAATAACCATTATTGATAATCCCCAGTGATGCGAAAAATCATCCACCAGCTTTCTAGCAACAAATACACAAAAGATGGCGACAGGAGCCACAATTAGGAAAATACTGAGTGCTAGTGACCTCACATCCGGCCCAAATATAAACCTTCCTTGAAGAAAAAATTTCTGCACCAGAAGACATGCAATCAATTAAAAACTAAACAAAAATAACTAGCATTAACCTTATCAATTTATATTTCAAGACATTCACAATCTCCATAAATGGCTAAATCAAATAAAAATTTCAGCATACATATTTCTTTTCTTTCCTAGAGACTTTGATAATACCATCAGGAAAAGAAATATTCAAGCATCATAACTTGCATAATCTATGTCTTGACTTTTTTCAGTAAACAATAATGTTCCTTAAACATTAATAGTCTATTTGGTAATAATTAAAATCCAATTAAAATTGAAAATATGACCGTTATTGGTCCACCCGTTTAATAAAAGTCAACAATAACGGCTAATTTTTCAATTTTAATTCGATTTTAATCTCTACCAAACATGCTTTAAATAACTAAAAAGGTAATAAAAGGAACCCAAACAAAGCCCAACAAGACAAGAAAACAGTCTAACAAATCCACAAAAACCATGATTTATTAACTGCAGTAGTTGCATCTGATGTAGTCATGCAGAACATTTTTCTTTACAAGACCAAAGCGAGTGCATTAATTTGCAGATGTCAGCTTACAACCTCAAGCTGCTGGGATATGCGGATGCAAGCTTTTACTCATTAATTAGGAGGAAATGCGAATTAAAAACCAATCCCTATCCTTCACATACCCCATTTCAAAAATTGTCACTTAGAAAACTACTTTCTTGTCAACAATAAATTCCGAAACACCTCATCCGGTAACTAATCAACTAACTTTTTTTTTTCCCCTCTTTCCTTATACTAAGTTTTTTCCTTTAAGCAACTTGAATTTAAAAATATGCTTATGCCTAGCGCCACAAATTCTAAAGGTATCTGTATTAAGTACCATTAAAGGAGAAAATATTAAACAAAAAATCCTTAACCAATAACAATACTGATGAATTAGAGAGGGGTGAGAGAAAGTAGAACTAGGATGAACTCACATTGCTTCCTTTCCAAGTCTGGTAAATTCGGAGATCATCAGACCCGTTTGTGGATCCGGATAACGGATCGGTGCGCTGCGTAGGAGGCGGAACCACATGCATCTCTCTGTTAGGTTGAAATCTTTAACGGAAACCCTACTATAGGATGTCGAGTCGATGCAATGAGTAGTCTGTACTCGAGCAAGTTAATTTGAGTATTATTTTGGCGACGGCTACAGCAGAAGAGCCAAGAGAGAGAGAAGGGCGTGTTTGGGTAATGAGAGGGCAATAGAAGGAGCAATTGGAGGTGAGAGCTCATACTTTACATAGTGGTCAAACTGACGTGTCTATTTGTCATCGGATGTCTCGTTCTTCATAGCTTTGACAATCAATATTGTAGAAAAAAAAGACAGTTTTGAATAGTAATTTTTTAAAGAATGTATAATTAAAAATTTGGAATTTTTTTAATATAAGTGTAGAATATTTTATTGTGAGAATATATTGTTGAAAATGATCTTATAGCAAATCATAAATTAAATCAATAGGTGTCAAACATGCACTTAATTTACTGAATTAACTTAGTAACAATTAAAATCAATTTTTAATAGATTTTGATAAAAATTGATAAAATGTGATTGAAAAATTATAGATCATGATCTTGTTTTATGGGTGGGCATTTTTTTTCCCCAAAACCAATGGAATTGGACCGGAACTGAATAGATCCATTTGGTTTGGTTACATTTCCATTATTAAATGGATCGATTTTGGGATCATGCATTGAGAATCAATCGGTTTCGGTTCGGTTCTTGATACTATCTTAAGAATCAATAGTGAATTTGGTTCCCATAGTTTTTCTTTTTGTTGATTTATTGCATAAATATGTACTTGTTGTAAAATCATGAGATAATTATTGATGATTATTTAGTATTATCATGATACATAGATAAGACTTATCTAGTTCAGAAAGTGTATTTCATTCCAACTGTAACTCTCCTTTTAGACCCTATAAATATAGGGCTCTGGTTCTCATAATAATACACACAAGTCTATTGACTTTATTCTCTCTTCTCTCTT
>CAIGRF010295921.1:19472-29793 GCA_903798235.1 Fraxinus ornus | reverse complement strand
AAAAAATCAGAAAATTCAGTGACCGTTTTGAAATTTTCAAGTAATTTCAATGACCATTTGTGAAATTAACCCGATTTTTAATCTATCCATCACATTACTATACATATTTACTCCACAGAGAGAGAAATGCCATCTAAGGTGTAAACTAGAAAGTACATCTACATTAATTCTTTCACAAATTTTGAGAGCTTTTATAGTACAGACCTGCACGTAGTTTAGATATAACACCGAATGTACCTTTTTGTCAAGATTTTGCATGACACCATCGAAAGAAGAAACCACATAATAAATTCAATTTGAAAAGGAAATACACAATAAGTTGATATTCCACACCCACGAAAAATTTGAAAACGAAGCACAAATAATATTAAGAACACAAACCCGTAGGAAAAAAAATTGACAGACAGAATAAAAAGAATAAAAAAAATCATAAATTAATAAATGAAGTAAAAATTAATGCAAACAATCTACATGGTCAGTTTTCTTAGAAAAAAAAAAAATAACATCTAAAAACACAACAGCAAGGAAAAAAATAGAAAATAAGAATCCTGCCAACATGAAGAAAAGAAATCGTGGTTTTAGTTTAGGAGCATATAGTTATACTGCATAAGAAATATCTTTTGTTTTACAATTGAACCATTGCTTACCTATACCCTTGTCATTTTTGAAGTTTCAAAATTGTGATCTTCAATGATTTGTTATAATTGTAATAACTTGACCTCTGTGCTTCAAAATTGTGTCTTCAATGATTTGTTATAATTGTAATGACTAGACGAGAAACAGTTGGTCACCACAGGGCAGTCGAATTTTTTTTCAAGGAAATTGACAAATTGGATCATAGCAAATGTATGAAATTAATGTTTTAAGGTAATACGTCGACTTGTTCACCAAAACTTTTTAAAACTCTATTCTCATTTTCTAAAGTTATAACATGAACTACAATTCATCCTTGCTTCCAGAGACATCCCCCAAAAGCTCTTCAAGTGAGAACTCATCTTCAATGATTTGACCATCTTTGCCATCCCAGGGTTCAGTCTTCATAATCACAGGGGTGTCTTCCATAGTCAGAATACTTTGCTTATTCAGTCCAGCTTCTTTCACAAATTCTCTAAGAAAACAATTGAAATATCGTTGTGCTTATATGAACTCAATAAAATGTAACTTACAATAGAGAGAGAGAGAGAGAGAGAGAGAGAGAGAAGTACTCACATAATCCAATCACGCTCAAATGCATTTATAAAGTGAGCATATGACTTCTGCGCCGGCTTTAGGCCTACAAAAGCAGGATACCCGTAACCACCAACTCTAAGATGCTTCTCAAGATCTGGCTGACCACCTGCAGCTGCCCAGATATAACTGCACATTTGCAAAACCGAAGTTTTAGCTCCAACTTCCAGTCTTCTTCACTTTTTAATTTCTTTTGATTGGTTGGGGGGTGACGTGATTTCAGTAGAAAAGGGAAGCTACAAGAGGGAGGGGCAGACCAAAATTTACTTGACTTCTAGTAATTACTAAGGAACTAGTTGATTTTGATCTCTCAGTATATCTAGCAGAAAGGATACATATAGCCAGCCACAAATTAGAAATTTACTTACCACAAATTAGTAATTACTAAGGAACTAGTTGACAAATTTACTTTTAACGCTTTTAGGTTCATTGGCAAATTCAAGTGATGGACTAATATCCTAACCTGAAAGGGCTCCTCTTGAATTTCTCTGCAACGGATAACAGAAGTTCGAGGTACTTATTTCTGCCTTCTGCCTTGGAGTCCAAAATGTCAGGAAGGAAGGCAACAAAACAGATGGCTGCTGAACCACACTTCTCCTCCAAAATATCCTACAAGTACAATGTTGTAAGTGTTTTGTACTGACAACTCATGTTGGATAGTAAAGAAGCTTTTTTCCTTTTCATTTTTAGGGGTGGGGACAGATCTTACAGGGCTAGTCAACTCAGTCACTTCAGGAGGGGAAACAATTGTTTCCAGCTCCTCCAAGGCAAATGACTCAATACCGGTGGCTGATCTTGCACCTTCATATGAGATTGGGTGGCTTTTGTCGGCCCCAAAAACCAAGATCACAGGAAATCCAGGCACATTAAACCTGCTCATTAGAGACTGACAACTTGAAATCGTTAGACATGAGCTCAATGAGAAACCATAGAAATAAACTAAAAAATCCAGTTGATGATCCAGCTATTAAATTACCCAAATTTTTACCATGCTAGATCAGAGCATATGTTAATATGTTGATATTTTATGATAAAATGTGCAGTTTTTAGTATTGAACAAAATCCCATTTCTGCCTTGAGATTATTACTATGAATCTGATCTGGAGACTTTGTGAAGATAATCATGTCGACAATAAGATCTCTGCTTCTCCCCACAAAGGATTCTTTTTTGGTTCCACTGGCATGAGGGGGCAGTGCTTTTTATATTTTTCTCATGAAATTATTCGGATATCAAATATTTAATGTTTCTCAATAAATCAGAAAACATGTCCATGGAGATGTCTCAATGACTTATTTTTTAAAAATATCAATCTCATGTCAATACAATTTTATAAGAGCTAAAGAAACATCATATAAGCATCAAAGTTCACCAACAAGCACCGCAACTAATTATGCTTAAAAGGACCTTATTTTTAGGGACATTATGGTAAAATATTTTGTATATATTTGGACTAAATACCATAACCAAGTCTAATGAAAACTTCAGTAATGCTGGGATCCGGTAGACTACTAGGCAAGAATATACAAAATCATATTTCGCACTCAAATTAATTTCATGTGGTAAGATGGGATGTGAACTCATAAAGACATGAATTCTATGAACACTTTCGAGTCTTACTGAAAATCATGAAGGCAGTAGAAGTAAAATCACATGTAATTATCATCTTTTCCTTTTTTTCTCTTGAAAAAGACATGTAGTGAAGGGTTTTAAACTTTCTTATCCCTTCTCATGAGTAGAAGATTATTCAAATTACTCTCTCATGTGCACTCTTTGAAAGTTGTCTTTTGCATATATTATGCATCACTATTGAGATACAAGTACATGGAAATATATAAATCGCACATCATTGAATGTATGACACAATGTCAAAAAAATTCCAAAAAGTCTATCGATTTTAGAAAATTGCAATTTATGATATCACCATTGGTAGTTGGTACATCTTAATATTTTTAAATTTGTAGACCTTGATACAATATTCAATATCAATATTTCAACCGATCGTGGAACAAGGGCTTAATGAGATTTGATCTGAACAGTAACCTACTATAGCTTGCACAAAATGCACAAATTTGGATGCAGTTCACAACTAGAGTCCATATACCAAAGCAAGAAAGCATCAGTTCATATCTTAGCTGGATATCATATGTGCTCTATCTGTCTTCAGTGTTTGGTTTTACCCGTCAAGTTCTTTCAGATGAAGATTAAACTATCTACCTCGAGTCTTGTGGAGATCTCTCTCTAAGATATATTTAGCCCACTGAAATTCATTCCCATCGAAGCCCTCACNCAAAGCAAGAAAGCATCAGTTCATATCTTAGCTGGATATCATATGTGCTCTATCTGTCTTCAGTGTTTGGTTTTACATGTCAAGTTCTTTCAGATGAAGATTAAACTATCTACCTCGTGTCTTGTGGAGATATCTCTCTAAGATATATTTAGCCCCCCGAAATTCATTCCCATCGAAGACCTCACAACATTGTGCATTCACTGGTTGACCAGTAAGTATAAGGATACTTGTTGCACTACTAAGAAGCCTAGCTTATAATCCCTCAACAATTTGTGCAGCACCAAATATTATCAAGAAAGATGGGTTAAGTAGAAAAAATGTGCAACAAATTTGCCTTCTATAAAAATATTTACAATTCAAATATGTCCTAAAACTTGAAAATTAAGATATCTCACATTAATTTCAAATATCTGAGTGTCATATCACAATTCACAGCCTTATCACTATTAGTTCCACGTCTCAGTTTGTGCTTTTGAGAAAGATTGATGTGCTTTCTGAACCTTGTGCAATATTGGACTAGCTGAAGGTTTTACATTCAACATGGAAAAACAAAGCAAAGCCTATCATCCCACCATTTTAAAGATATGCATATAAAAGTAGTCAGCTTAGCATATAAAAGTATAAAACAAGGCATAGAAACAATTTAGTACGTATCTATATCAGAATGTATTATATATTCTGAAACTTACTTTGTCTGCATCACAGTCTACATGACCCAACTTCACCTTCCCCTTGAGATTATTAGCTGCCTTCTTCCACTCGGGAGCAAGCTTCTTGCAGTGTCCACACCTTAAAAAGAGCCACAGATATTAGAGCCCAAAGTATAAAAGAATACTTTAACTAAGAAAAAGAAGAATACTTCAGTGAAGTAACATACATACACACTATTCTGATCAACCACAAAAAGTAAATAATTTAGATCATTCTGAAAAAAAAACGAGTTTCTACATTCAAAATGGAAAATTGACCAACCAAAATATGACGGACGAGATGATCAACTTCTAGGTGGAAAACAGGAAAATCGTATCTAATACAGTAAAAGTTTCACCAAGAATATACGGTATTGTCACTAAAATGTAGTTTATAGAACTCCAAATTCATGCAGTAAATACTGTATTGTTGAATCCACTTGTCAATAACTAATAACTTATGCCATTCACTGACTAGGCTCAGCCTGAAGCTATTTCCTTTTTGTTCCAAAGATAAACATGCCAAGATTGAACAAATTATTGAGATTGTTAAATAAATGAGCCAAGCCTGAAACTATCTTCATTCACTTTAGCTTTTTTTTACAAAAACTATGCTCCGGTCTTCAATAAATTGGAATCCAGGTAATATTGGGTTAAAAAAAAAAGCATAATGAACTGCAAGAATGCGTCAAAGTAAAGTGCGTCAAAATTATTTGAACTCGATGGTTATTGAAAACGCTTAGATGGTGTAACAGTACATCTGAAACATTAAGGAAATAAACAAAATGAAGCAAGAACCTGAATTGGCCTCCCCACATTCGGAAACAACATCAACAGCCAAAACTCCCCCTCCCCACACAATACTCCATCTCCCATCTGCCAAATTCATAATTGAAAAAAAAAATACAAATTTCGCAATACTTCCTTTCATTTTCTTCATCTGAACAAGTTGATCATTTTGGTTTTATCTAGTATTTGAGATCTCTAGGTCAAGTTTCAAGCCTAAAAGCTTAGCAGTGGAGATATATATTTGAAGAAGAAATTATATATAACCCCGTTTGGCACCCATTATGTGTCAATTACAATTTCTGGAACAGTGTTTTTTCCGTAGAAGTGTGGTTGAAAAAAAAAGGAATTTTTTTTGATTTACGTATAATATTATTTTATTGAAAGGGCATAATAATATAAGATCCAACCAACTCTGCCTACCTCATAGCTGGTCCCTAGCCCTGGTAAAGGAGAGTAGCAATACATTGACGTTAGCATAAAACTTTGTCAAATCTTATCACATCAATCCTAATCAACAATCAAAGAGAGTAGCGAATAACATTTATGTAGCCAATCCCAAATTATTTGGGAACAATGCTTAATTCTTCGTCATATGTTGTAGTCAACTAAGCTCCCCTGGTTTTTATATCAGATTATATTCTGCTTGATGTTGTTTACATCTAAATCTCTTTCTTGTTTTTCTTGTTTTTTTTTTTTTCCTTCTCGAGCCCTTGTCCCTCCATATTTGCACCGTGTAAAATAACCTAGGAACAACTAGCAACCTGAGCTTGAGATTGCTTATCATCAACTCATAAAACAAACCAAACCCAAACAAGTCACCTCGTGTTATTTTGGTTCAATTGCAGCCCTATGTGAACTCTTATCTATTTTAAACTATGTTGTCATAGTGATCTCACTTCTTAAATGCATGCCTTATGCCTAAATCATGCACTGATTACTACCATTATGGCCCCGTTCGGTAGATTTAAAATCGGATTAAAATTGAAAAATTAGTCGTTATTGTTGAATTTTATTAGACGAGTGGGACCAATAACGGCTATATTTTCAATTTTAATTGAATTTTAATCTCCACCGAACGAGATCTATATGTTCCAAACGAATATTAAATTTGTTTGTGACACATTAAGAACAAAAAAAGTTGTAATTCCGTAATGTGTTTAACACCGACTCTAGTTAGAGAAATCAATTAAATGACAGTCTAGTTAACTTTAAACCAGATTGAAAGGGTTAAAATATATAGGGTGAAGGAAATAAAAACAAGTCAGGTAGACAACTTACCAAGGTGTAAAGAACTCTACAATCCAAAGTTGTTTGCTTTTAATTACTAATTCATCAAAATTACGTGAGTTCAATTCTATTGAAGCACTAGGTTCTGATTTCCCACTCGATCTTCCTGTTGCCTTTCCTTTCAAACGTTCCTTCAGAAGTGCTTTAACCTGTCTTAAAAAGAGATAGTTTTAAACCATAGTTGAAAAGGGCTCAATTATTACCAAGACGTTTTATCTATTTGTCTAGGCATAAGCTTCAAGATAACCAATAAAATATTTAAAAGAATATAAAATAAAATAAAAATGCTCGTAAACTACAAATCATATTTAAAAACCCAAAAAAAATTAACAAAATTAAAAGTCTAACTTGCAAACAAGCATAAAATAGAAGGGTAGCAAATAATGAGCATGTTTGGATGATTTATCTTAAAGATAATGCCCAAGTGTGAGGCTTATGTTGGCTTATTTTGAATGTAGGTGGGTCTACATAAAAATAAGCCACATTTGTTGCTTAATTTTAAGTTAAGCCACTCCAAACAAACTCAATATCAAATTAATAGTCGCAAAACAAAATTGTAAAACTAAGCCTCTATTTGCATAAATATATAAATTGTCAAACTTCATTTTCGACCACACATTCCAATGGACGTGCAAGTACAATCCACCTATCCACCACTCATTTTTATCTATTTATAAATTAAATTGTTTCTAAATATTTCCCTAATGGAGGCTAAGAAAAGTAGAAGTAATTTAGAGATCTTTTATATAATCACTACTTATATAATATTTAAGGGTATCATCAACATCATGTTATTCGTAAGTATTATTATTATTTTTTTCATTCTTTTTTATCATTCTACCCTAGCAATCATCTACCCTCCTTCACATTGCCTTTTCGTGTAGAGGAGCATAAAATGAAAATAAGAAAAAAAAAACCGTAAAAAAACTATAGATCATAAAGAAATGCCCAAAAAGCTTAGGCAAAATGCAAGACAAAAGGGTGAACATCTTAGTTCCTTGAAGCTCAGCACTGAGGTGTAAGCCTCAATAAATTGTGGTAAAAGCATCACAAATAGCACTCGAATTGTAAGCTTTAAGGAAATTTATGAAAGCTTCATGTCAGACAAGATTCGAGGCTTAAGCCTCAAATTGCTTTTTTAAACAAAGTTTTTCTGCCCAGGTTCACACGGAGAACTCACTGGCATGAGCAAAAATGATGTTATGTTCACAATTCGCCCTTTCTTTTGTGCAGAAAATCAAGACAAAGTTACTAATAGATTTCCCACAAATAAAAGGAAATAATTATGACCTGTTGCAGTGCGAATTCAGCTATAGGCTCAACTTCCCAAGCTCCTTGGTAATCTACTGGATGTTTTCCAGGTGAAAAGACCTTAATGGTACGAAAACCTCTAACTCCATATTCCTGAAGAAAATAAAGATGAAAGATTAAAAATACACACATACATCAGTGTTGCCTAAATAGAATGGTTACTTCTAACTTCTCATAGTGATATAAATTGGCCATCAAAGTGAGACTAGAAAACACATCATGACATCAGTTCCTATTTATAATAAATTCCAGAACACCTAAAACTATTTGCATTTCTAAAATCTTTTCAAAAGAAACCATAGATATAGCAATCGAGTTGAAAACTCATGAAATGTTGCGTAACTTGCTCGGCTAGAAATGTAAATATGGAGATGCATCTAAAATTTCGTCTTACTATTCTATAGAAACTTCTCTACTTTATACCCTCAGTTTTATTTTTTTTCCAAAAGATCCTCTACCATGCTTCTGTGAAATTACAATTCTCGTTTCTAGAGTTGACCAAACTTTACAACAAAATAAAGTTGTAGTAACAAGGAATAAAAAATCTTGAATCAATCCCGATGAGCTGAAGTTCAGCGAGCATGTCACTGTAGAGAAAATCTCTCAACTAAATGAAACCTGAGCGAGTGACATGTGAGTATCAGCATCAAGAGCTGCTACTATAGCAACACCTTTCAACAGATCGGCTGTCTCCTCCCATGTAGGCATCAATGCTTTACAATGACGACACCAAGGTGCAAAGAACTCAACTAAAACAACACAATTCGAATTCAGGACCTGAAATAGTGAATTTAAGAAAATTGTCTGTTAGACCATAAGCAACGTCTAGATTGGAAATACCACTCACATTCAAAGAGATTCTTTTACAAAACACAATTCCAGGGCTTAGTTAACACCACCAAACGAAACATTTTGATTTTTTTCACTTGTAGGACGCATAAAATCCATAAATTCAACAACAAAAATCAAGACGACAGACGGAGAAACGTCTACAGCAGTTAACACGAGCTGAATTCAAAATTTATCCAAGAAATCGCAGCAAAGAAGAACGCAATCAAATAAGCAAAACAGAGACGTATGGATACAATCTTATATGCCTACCAGCTTTTTTATGAGACCCATAGTAAGAAATTTGTAAAATAATGACTGATCGTATATTACTTCCACACAAACATATCTAATGCTTCTCATAATATAAAACCCATTAGTTTCCGCGAAATTTTCGTAAAAAATATAAAACAGCACAAATCTAAAAAAATTTCCTTATCTAATTATACCCCAAAATCACGTACCGTGGACTTGAAGTTGGAGGGATTTAACTGAATAACTGGGGATGATGGCACATACAATGCATTCGCACTTCCACTCAGCTCTATAACTATCAGTAAAAAAAATTTTAGTGGAAACGAGAAAGATTCATGCATTTTTCCACAAGTGGATTTTGGATTTGGATTTTGCGGGAGGTAGGAGTGGAGTGTGAGACTGTTTAATAAAGAAAACGTCTCGTCTCGTCGCAGACTATAAGTAGAAATACTGTGCTCGCTTTATGGTGTATGCAAATGGAATTTGACACGTCATCTTAATTTTTTTAACTAATAATATCGAACTTGTTGTCCACCAATTATTCATTGACACGTCATTATACACGTAGTTTTAAGGAGCGACAACGAGAGAAAATTTAAACATCCTAATTTTAAGTGATGTATCAATAAATCATTGAGTGTACAGTAAATTGGACTGTCAATTTTGAACAGCAGATCTCAACTATGTCTCAAATGCAAAGGTTCAAGCATAGTTATAGGGTAAATACTGTTTGCTAGAATTACATTTTTTTACTTTATTTTAATTAAGTTATTTTACTAAAATTTTGTTCAATTGGTTAACTATAATTTAATTTTAATCCTGTAATTTCATCTGATTTGATTATTTGGACTAATGAAATTGTTGGCTGCCATTTATTTGGATGAAATTGTACTTATATCCAGTCAACATCTATAGATTACACGTAATAATCTTCATTTATTGACTATCACATCATTTTTTTCTAATTTATGAAATTGGACAAAATTACTTAATTGAAATCAAATTGAAGTATAGCTACCCAATTTAAATTCAATTAAAATGTGCGCGAAATCATGTTAAAGTACAATTATGCCAAAATAGAATTTACTATGTAATCCATGTATTGACCCGACCAATACACCATGTCATTAAGGTCACTGATTGGACATTTAGAACATTGTGAGTGTTTGATGGGGATTAAAATTAGATTTTTAATAGATTGTGATAGAAGTTTTTGAAATGTATGGTTGAAAAGCCACAGAACTTATGAAAGATGTGGTTAATATTGATTATTTGACTTGGAATTAAATTAAAATCTGATTTTAATCCGAAACAAACAAGACCACTATTTAAAAAATTTCAAGAGTACATATATAGGAGACAAGATTAAAAATTTTTAGTTACTAATTAATTGGTAATAATAAGTTAAAACAATTTAATTAATTGAAAGTTCAAATTGAATCCTCTCATGAGGATTTGAATAAATAGTAGGAGTAGTGGTGGTAAAAAAGCTCGTCGACTCGGACGGCTCGGGCTCGGCCCGTAAAAAGCCCGAGCCGGGCCGGCCTATTTAAAAAAAAAAAAATTTAAATTGGGCAGCTTTGGAAAGCTGCCTGTGCGCACGCAGGCAGCTTATTTAAGCTGCCCGCACACAGGCAGCTTAATTAG
>CAIGRF010295899.1:0-14770 GCA_903798235.1 Fraxinus ornus | reverse complement strand
ACCTAGTTGTTTCAATAATACAACTTTATTTCAATTTTGATTCTATCTCCTAACAATATCCTTTTAAAACTACATCAGATCTTTCCTAAAACATAACTCAGAATCAGATCTTTATTATCAAACCGAACTCGTAAAATACCATTGGTCTTCACCAAGTAGTCCGATCAAACGAGTGGATCGAAAGTTGGATTTACATTGAATCCGATTCGAATTGCCACATCTATCCTCTCGAGAAGAGGTTTGATTTCAAAACTCATTTCAATCATATCAATAACAAAAAAGGGAAAAACCCTACGTACATACTCTACTATTCAAAACTAAAATTGTGTAGTTTTCAGAGATCGTGTGTTAATACAGATTTATTAAATTAATTAATACATATTAATAATATCATTATTTAATTTAATCAAATCTCTCTCTCTCTCTCTCTCTCTCTCTCTCTCTCTCTCTCTCGAAATTATATCATTGTCACCATTCTCTTCTCCAATGTCGACCAACACCTTCCCTCATCTTCAGCTCCGTCAAGTCCTTCACTTTCCAATCTTTCCCTGATCAGTCCCGACGAGCTGCAGCACTACTATGAGGCCAGCCGTTCGAAGCACCACGAGGCCTATAATGACTCACGCAGCGCCGCTGCAAGGCGCACAGATACGATAATTAATGGGTGGGAGTGGTGGATCTAGTTTTAGAGCAGAGAAATGAGAAGTGGGAAGTGCTTGGGGAAGTGCATCATATGAATTAAATGGTGTTGGTGTTAATGTGGTGTTGGTGCGATAGTGAACATTTATTTATATGTTAATTGTGGCCCTTATCATAGATAGTCACAATGAATATAAACTTAATCACAGTTGGTCACAAATACTTTTCATCCCATCCCTATGCCTCATCCAGCGCCACCACCTACACCACTACAGCCTAAGAGTGGCAAAAAGGTCGAGTAGCTCGTTGGCTCGACTCGTCAAAGCTCGGTCCATGTACGGCTTGAGCTCATTTCGAAACGAGGATGAGCCCTTAGCCAAGCTAGGAGCTCACCTGGCGAGCTCGTCGAGCTTGCGAACGGCTCATGGGTCCGAGCTCAAGCTCGACTTGTGCTCGAACGAGCTTGAGCTCGACTTATCATGTCATGGGGCTCAGTCCATTCCCACCACTACTACAGCCACACAATCACCACCACCTTCTCCTCAACAACACTGCTACAACAACCACCACTAACACTACCATCACTACCCACCTTACCTCAACTGACAGCACCGCGTCACCACAATCGATATCACCACAACCACCTCACCTTCACCACAAAAAAAAAAAACCACCACCAACAAAAATTTTGTGCGGCCACTTAGATTTATGTTGGTGGTGGTTTTTTTTTTTTGTGGTGAAGGTGAGGTGGTTGTGGTGATATCGATTGTGGTGACGCGGTGCTGTCAGTTGAGGTAAGGTGGGTAGTGATGGTAGTGTTAGTGGTGGTTGTTGTAGCAGTGTTGTTGAGGAGAAGGTGGTGGTGATTGTGTGGCTGTAGTAGTGGTGGGAATGGACTGAGCCCCATGACATGATAAGTCGAGCTCAAGCTCGTTCGAGCACAAGTCGAGCTTGAGCTCGGACCCATGAGCCGTTCGCAAGCTCGACGAGCTCGCCAGGTGAGCTCCTAGCTTGGCTAAGGGCTCATCCTCGTTTCGAAATGAGCTCAAGCCGTACATGGACAGAGCTTTGACGAGTCGAGCCAACGAGCTACTCGACCTTTTTGCCACTCTTAGGCTGTAGTGGTGTAGGTGGTGGCGCTGGATGAGGCATAGGGATGGGATGAAAAGTATTTGTGACCAACTGTGATTAAGTTTATATTCATTGTGACTATCTATGATAAGGGCCACAATTAACATATAAATAAATGTTCACTATCGCACCAACACCACATTAACACCAACACCATTTAATTCATATGATGCACTTCCCCAAGCACTTCCCACTTCTCATTTCTCTGCTCTAAAACTAGATCCACCACTCCCACCCATTAATTATCGTATCTGTGCGCCTTGCAGCGGCGCTGCGTGAGTCATTATAGGCCTCGTGGTGCTTCGAACGGCTGGCCTCATAGTAGTGCTGCAGCTCGTCGGGACTGATCAGGGAAAGATTGGAAAGTGAAGGACTTGACGGAGCTGAAGATGAGGGAAGGTGTTGGTCGACATTGGAGAAGAGAATGGTGACAATGATATAATTTCGAGAGAGAGAGAGAGAGAGAGAGAGAGAGAGAGAGAGAGAGATTTGATTAAATTAAATAATGATATTATTAATATGTATTAATTAATTTAATAAATCTGTATCAACACACGATCTCTGAAAACTACACAATTTTAGTTTTGAATAGTAGAGTATGTACGTAGGGTTTTTCCCTTTCTTGTTATTGATATGATTGAAATGAGTTTTGAAATCAAACCTCTTCTCGAGAGGATAGATGTGGCAATTCGAATCGGATTCAATGTAAATCCAACTTTCGATCCACTCGTTTGATCGGACTACTTGGTGAAGACCAATGGTATTTTACGAGTTCGGTTTGATAATAAAGATCTGATTCTGAGTTATGTTTTAGGAAAGATCTGATGTAGTTTTAAAAGGATATTGTTAGGAGATAGAATCAAAATTGAAATAAAGTTGTATTATTGAAACAACTAGGTGAATGGAAAAAATAAGACTTCACGGCTTGGTAATGAGAAAATGTACTAACCCTGAGGGTAGCTCAATTGGTCAAACTTTGGATTTGCTCCACAATGGTCACCAGTTCGAGTCCCCTTAGGGCCACTGAGGTGAGAAACGGCTGTAAACTTCAAGGCCCCGTGGGATTATTCGAGGTGCGCGCAAGCTGGTCCGAATATCCTCGATTATAAAAAAAAAAAAAAAAAAAGAGAAAATGTACTAAAAATGTATTATTAAATTGTCTGATAAATATTGATATCTTGTTGCTCAATGTATCGAGGAGGGTCTTGTAACAAAAGAACATTAATGCTAATATCCTTTAATACATGATTGATCTCATGTCCAAAGTCGGCACAAGATATGGGTTGGAGATCAGTCATGTCATTAATAAGGATTATTTAATATAAACGACAAAATTTTGGATAGTGAACTCTTTAGGTTTTTGCTATTTCTTGTTCTTTGCCATTTACTGTGCACTTTTGCTTCCTTTTATTCTTTGCCTTTTAGTTTATATTACTAGGCACTTTTGGTTTCTTTATTTTGAGAAGTAATACCTTTTAAATTATAAAAATGATATGTTCTTCGAGATGTGATAGATAGTGTAGGTTATACTAGATGGATCAAAATAAATTTGATTTTTTATAAACTGCCTCTGATTGGGTTTATTTTTGTCAAAATACATTTTTCTATTTCTTATTTTCAATCACACATTTTTCAATAAAATAGTATTACAAGTAAATTCAAAATTTTTCCTTATTTTTTAACCGTACATTATCCAAAAATTACTATTTCAAAATACATTTTTACTTAAAATTCATTTTCAACGGCGTCCAAACAATGGCATTCTTTATAAGCCTAAAATCACTTTTTTCGTATAACCATTAAAAACAATCATTTTTTTCTATATATATTTTTAAGTATGCCCCTATTTGGTACACATTATAATTTTCATTCTCATTTTCAACCACACATTTTTCAATAAAATAATATTTTCCATAACATCAATAATTTTTCATTCTTTTTCAACCACACATTCTCCATCAATCTACTATTCCAGAATACATTATTCCAAAATAATGTGGCTCAAACACACCCTATATCTATAATATATTAAATATCACGTCAATTGATAATCATTGTTTGGATGATTTTAACCATACTACAACTCAATTTTTCAATAATCCTCACTTTTCAATTTTACTATAAAATCATTGTCATGTATGAATATCGTGCTATTAATTCTCAATTAATTAACATCCACATCAATCTAAACTCAATGAATCTCAACTTTATGAATTTTGATCTACGTGAATCTAAAATTATTATAGATGAGTTTATTTTTATTTATGTATTTAAAATTTTTAATGAATGTATAAATTCAAGTATTAACAATTAATTCTTATGTACCAATGTAGTATAAAAATATTGTTCATTTATATTATTTCATCATCACAAAAAATCTGAATTATAGAAGTTGAGTCCAAGAGTATAACTTCAATATCTTAAATTTTTATCCTAAATTTTATTTTCTTTAATTCGTTTGAGGCTGATTAAATTCTCTCAACAAATGAGCATGTGTGAGAGAGCTTAAAATTCATTTAAAATTGAAAATATAGTCGTTAATCCAATTTTAATCTCTACCAAACATACTCGTCTAAATATCGTCCAATGCAAGTTTAATTTGACCAGCGAATATAAAAGAATCTTTTTTTTTTTTTTCTACTTTTCAATTGCACTTTTCAAAAATTCATTTCTTTTTCTTTTTTAAGCAACTTTTTCCGAAAGTTTCTCAAAGGACTATCTGGTGTAACTCGTGTCCCCTTCGTTTCTCTGCTTCTCCAGCTGAGGAAGATACTAGAATTGCATTCCTGTTGAAAGCTGAGATCATCCCTGTGATCAACCATTAATTAGATTCAATCCAATCTCCTCTCATTATCGGGGAGTTTACCGATCTATCTTCAATTTTCCGGTAATTTTTCGACTGAATATCCTGGTTTTTCTCGAATGCTTATATTCTTTCTCAACTAAATAATTTTCAGTTCTGTTGTTTATTTGACTAATTGCGATTACATTCTTAATTCAATTCTCGTACTCAATACTACGCGCTCTAAGTTGTTGTTGTTGTTGTTTCCCCCTAAATTCGTCTAGTTCTTCTGTTAAAATAAAATTATGATGAATTTTAGATAAATTGATTAATAAAAAAGATACAAATGAATTTTTTTTTATGCATTTTCTTGTCGTAAAATTAATGTGCATTGAATTTCTTGTGCACCATTAATGGTCTGCATGAGTTGTACGTTTCCTGGTGATATTCTGGTTGACTTTATGTGCATTTGTTCTTTCTGGCGCTTTTGGTAATTTTATTGTGGGAAATTGCTGTGGTTTAGTGTGGGAATGACCGTTTTGGTTGAAAATGAGAGCCGTGAAGAGAAAAGTGGGCAAATATGATCTTGGAAGAACCATTGGTGAGGGAACGTTTGCAAAAGTTAAGGTTGCACAGAGTACAGAAAATGGGAAGAGTGTGGCCATCAAAGTCATTGCCAAAAGTACCATTCTTAAGCACAAAATGGTTGATCAGGTATTCAAATTCCTCAGTTTTCTATAACTGTCTGAGTTTAGTTATACCAGTTTTGCTTTTTTGGTGTTGGATTTTATGGAAAAGATGTAAATGGTGTAATGGTGAGAGCGAAAAAAAAGAAGTGAAAATGGACTGTTATGGTTCCATATGCGAACTTCTTGTTGTAAAATAATCTTATTAAGTGTCAAGGTGTTAGTTTTTATCACATGTTTAAGAGAAATTGTCTCTTTATTTGAAGGGTAGGTGTTTTCCATTATATAGAATAATCAATTGATTCTTAATGTCGATGTTTCTTGTTCCATTATTATTATTTTAATTTTTGCTGATAGGGAAAGATACTTTGACAATGGAAATTAAGTTGTCTGAAAGTCCTATGCTTAATTTGGCAGTATCAAACCTTTGAAGTAGAATTAGAGAACATTCATCAAATTTTAGTGGAATAGTTTAATTTTCCAATTCCCAAAATGCAGATACTATCTCAATGTCATATCTCATTTTACTCAGTTAATAACTGCCCCATCATTGTTCAACCTATAAAGCTGAACCTATATTCAACTTCCAAGACTTGAAGTTCAAATCGTGACAAAGTGCACTTGATTCTTCTTCAAACTACTTTGCATTTGTTCCTTATTGAAACTTTTGAATCTCTATTATGTGATGCTATTGTATGTAGCTGTCTTGTGACTAGTGGCTAAATATTATGAAGGCCACTAAGCACTACTATACAAGTAAATTGTTCAAATTCATGTGGTCGATCAATATTAATCATTTTATGTATGCCATACTTAAGAGTGAGGATAGAACTTTAGAAGTCTGTCTGTAATGAAATGGAAAGTGTCTAAACTTCATGGAATTGGAGCAGTTGAGGCTAGATTTTTGCTGTCAATCCAAAAAGCTTCTTTTGTTTATTTCAGTTTTATTTACTGAGAATGGTTACTTCTGTGTATCTTTCTGTATTTTTCACATGCCTTTTGATTGACTTATTTGAGTTGTTTACCAGATCAAAAGAGAGATTTCAATAATGAAGATTGTCATACATCCTTTCATTGTTAGGCTGCATGAGGTATCCTTATGTTGCTTATAGTCTCGTTTCAAGTATGAATTTAAATCTCCTTTCTCTGGTTGTTTTATCCTGAACTTATCTGATTTTTCTGATGGCATTTCTTTCTCTTTATTCTTTTTCTGTACAGGTTTTATCAAGCCATACAAAAATATATATAGTTCTGGAGCTTGTCGAAGGAGGTCAACTGTTTGATAAAATTGTAAGTTCTTTTCCATTAGAGAGTGTTTGGAGGGGATTAAAAGTAGATTTTTAGTAGATTGTGATAGAAGTTTTTGAAATGTGTGGTTGAAAAGCTATAGGACCATGAAAAATGTGGTTAATATTGATTGTTTGACTTAGATTAAAATCTGATTTTAATCTGTACCAAACATGGCCTTAATTTGTGTGAAGTTAAAAATTTATATACCCTTGTGTCTAAACTGCATTTCTAAGCCATTGAAGTTTATGGGAAGTGAACAAGCATTAATTTGTCTTTGTGTATACTTCAAAGATGAAGCAAGATATTTGTGTAGTGTGCATGTTTAAGTGTTCAATAGGAGTCAGGATACAAGGACAAGGAAGGCACGTTAGAGATCCATTTGTAGCCAGGCATCTGTATGCTTGTCTATGCTACATACTTCCAAGGATAGCTGAAACTCTCATCACAGTCTTTATATGACCAACTCTTTTCCATCCCTGACTCAGTGTTATGGAGTTTTCACATGCAATGGTCAGAGGTTTATAGATGCATAAATCTTTCTTATGTGATACCTCGTGCTCAGGTTAACCAAGTTAGGCTTTCTGAGAATGAATCAAGGCATTACTTTCAACAACTTATAGATGCAGTATCACACTGCCATAGCAAGGGTGTGTACCACCGGGATCTGAAGGTACGAAGCAGTTTTTGAGATATGATTGGATTCAGTTACTTGCATGTATATACTCAACAAATGAGAGAACTGTGTGATGCAATGGTCTCAAGGTTTGACTATCAATTGATTTTTTTTTTTTTTTTTTTGGGTAATCAACAGCCTGAAAATCTGCTCCTTGATTCCAAAGGAAACTTGAAGGTTTCTGATTTTGGACTGAGTGCATTACCTCAACAAGTAAGATTAATAACATTAAATTTTGAACTAGACCGTTCCGTCCATGATGGTTCTTTCAGGAACTGTCTATTTTGTGGTTACGACTGTCATCAACTATGTATTTATTATTTTCCTTGTCATTGCAGGGAGTTGAACTTCTTCATACTACTTGTGGAACTCCAAATTATATTGCACCAGAGGTATAATGTTTACTAAATATTATAAATTGTTCAAGATGCATATAATAAATCACATTCACTTTGAGCATGCATCTTTGATGTGTTTCTTTGGGGTTTGGGATGGTCTCTAGTTAAGTTCTTTTGTTATGTCCTTGCTTAGCGTTTTTGAGACATTGAGAATGCTTGTATTGGAATCAGAACATAACCTCGTGAAACTTGTAGTGTGTCTGTGGTTTTTGATGGATTTGAACGTGATAAAGAATCAGTAAATCAAAACCTCTTACTTTTTTCACATATTATTCTTAGAGAAATGTTGTTTGAACCATTCCCAGATCTCAGTTTCTGATCTTTCATTCAGGTATTAAGCCACAGAGGTTATGATGGTGCTGCTGCTGATGTTTGGTCTTGTGGTGTCATCCTCTATGTTTTGATGGCAGGATATCTTCCGTTTGATGAGATAGATCTTCCTACTTTGTATAACAAAGTTAGTTTGCTAGATTCTTACCTTTCAAACATTTACGTATTATATAAATTTGGCTGCAGATAATCCCTTTGTTGTCATCTGAAATTCTGTTATAAACTGCTTTCAGCAAGTTTTGTCTTTCATTCTCATTGCTTATTTCATTTCTGGCAATTTATCCTATAGCATTTTCCCACAAGATGCAACTCTTATACTGTTTCTACTTTCCTATCAGATGCCTATGCATCTTGTTGCGTCTCTTTTTAAGAAACCAACCTCCATTTCTCTATACTAGTTATCTCTGTTTTAAGTTATTTTGACATTTATGTCAGTTAATGTAGCCCATGCAAATACATGTCTAGTCAAAAACTGAAGGAGCGCACACATTCAACTGCTCTGTTAATTATCAGACTCCGGGTGTCTTTAAGTTGGATTATCACTGGTTAAAGATTGGGTCCTACACATTGCCTGTTATTGTCCCTTCTGTGTCTATTATTATGCATGTGCTTAGGCTACTATAGTGATGTCTTTGTTTCTTTATGCATTTCATTGGTGATGTCTCGTCTTTCTCTATGTAGACTGTGGTATGATGTGAGCATACTGTATGCTATCCTGGCGAATTAAAAAGTTATCTGATTTTTCTTTTCATTTTCAGTTAAATGCTGCAGAATTTTCATGTCCATTTTGGTTTTCTCCGGCTTCCGTGTCATTGCTGCATAAAGTACTTGATCCCAATCCAGAAACTGTGAGTATGGAAATTGTTTCTTATCTCAACATTTACAGGTCATGAAATCCTTAGTTTGCTTCTTCATTAATTATTCTTTTTCATGTAGACCTAAACAATTTATATATAGTTACAGATTACACACACAACTAAAGCAAGAGAAATTTCTGACTATATTTAGCCCATGTTTGAGTCACATTAAAATTTTCATTCTCATTCTTCTACTCATTTTTAATCACACATTCTTCAATAAAATAATATTTTCCATCACATCAATAACTTTTTCTTCTTTTTCAACCTCAAATTCTCTATCAATCTACTATTCTAAAATACATTCTTCCAAAATAATGTGGCTCAAATACACCCTTAACTATCCTTAACCCAAGTGGAAGTGGACAAGTTAACCAAAGATCGACATGAATTAATATATTGTTGGTGAAAGGTTTTGAGATGGATAGAAAAGGAACTAGGCATTCCTCTCAGGCTGAGTTAACAGAAGTGGGTTGTATCTAGAAATATCAGCAAAATCAGATCAATAAATCTATAGATACTCTCTCGGTTTGTGGAATTAATGATTAACCTATTATTAGGAATTTTAGTGTAATATTTCAATTTTTTGCAATATGTAGGAAAACGGAAAAGAAAGAAAAATATCATTCTACTAATGGTTAATTTCCTCGTTTAATTCTTTGCTGAAAATTTTGCAATATGCCACATCGCACCTGGTGAATGGTGATTTAGGTATTATACGACATGAATTATCTAAGCCGGAAAGTATATGCAATAATTTGGATTGCACATTCAACTTCTAGTACATATCAATCTATTAGGTCCTGTTATATGAACATTTCATCCGATACTCGTGAATTACATTATATGTACAGGTGTCAAAAAAAGTATTAGAACCCTTTATTTATCAATACTTTTTCACTTGTCTTTCCATTCATTTGCTGGCATTCCTTTTTACCTGTAGGACATATAAGGCATTGGATGTTTGATGATATTCCATTTCTGATTAGATCTCTTGTGCAGAGAATTAAGATTGAAGGGATCAAAAAGGACCCATGGTTCCAGAAGAGTTATGTGCCTGTAATACCTAAAGAAGTTGAAGAAGTGAATCTGGATGATGTTCGTGCTGTTTTTGATGACATTGAGGTTTTATCCTTGTTTCAGATTTTATTTTTGTTGTATTCACAAGGATAATAGCTGACAAGAGAACAAATAAGATTTTTAAGTAAAAGATTTGAGAGCTTCGGTCTTGATTCACCATTTTATTTTTTATATCAATTTGCATAGTTATTCGAGAATCAATGGCCTAGTTTATTGGAATTTTTACCCTAGTCATCGATAGATAAAAAGAGGTTATCCTTTGATGGTCAGTTCAGCAATTGTTCTTTGAAATTATACAGGACACGTATGTAAATGAAGAATCTGGGAAACATGACAGTGGCCCTCTGATAATGAATGCATTTGAGATGATTACGTTGTCTCAAGGGTTAAACCTATCAGCCTTGTTTGACAGGCATCAGGTATGGAGATTTATTTTGTACCGTGACAAATAAGAACTGAATCGAAGAACTATCGATTATTTTGTCCTGGGTTACCCAAGGATCAGAGGCACTTGCGTATGAATATTGTTGTAATATACTCTTGTTTGCTGAAGTTGTTAATCCAAATGCTCTCTACAATGAGCTCTACTTCTTTTGTAAGTTAGAAAATGCCGGTTCTTCTTGAACCATCCATTACCCCTTTCTTGTAATAATTTACCTTGGGGGTAAATCTCTATTTATCTGTCTGTCTTCTTGTTTTGCACTTTGGCTAAGTTCAAAAGAAATAATTTTTGTATTGGTCAAAGTTGGAAATATTTACATGTACTAAGAGTAAGGTAAGAGTTACTTCCAAAACAAGTAGTTTTTTTTTTTTTTAATTAAATAAGTAGTAATATTCAGATATGTTTGGTAACAAAAAATCACTTATAATTAACTTTTACTTCATTATAAAACTTAGCGAAACATGCTCCTGCCTCATTGGGGTCGGTAAGTCTATCACACACTGGCACACACTCAAAACACATGTAAATTGCAGTGAAATTTGACTCGCTCTAATAATTTGCCATCTAAGTGGTAGACCCTAGGCACTTGTGGTGTTGATATTAGCCTTGATGCTCATTTGAACAAGGGTTCTCAATTTTGGATATTATACACCAAGATTGATGTAGAGCATGTCTCCTTATTTTAACTTCTTGGAGAATGTTTTTGTTCTTTTAACAGTACACCAGTTAACTTGTTCAGTAACTTCTTGGTAGCTGGATTAAAATCTCTACCTCTTTACAGGATTATGTGAAGCGCCAAACTCGTTTTGTTTCCCGCCAACCTGCAAAAGTCATAATTTCAACAATTGAGGCAGCTTCTGAATCAATGGGGCTCAAGGTTCACACACGTAACTACAAGGTCTACTTTTCAAACTTTCATATTATTTGTATCTTACCTGCACTGTCTCCCTTAAATTCTGATGATGAGATGGTTATAAACCAAATGGACAATAAAGTGTTTCTTATCCTCTTATATAATTATCTTTTATTGGTGCGCAATTCAACTGATGGAGGTCATAATGATATTCCAGATGACTCGCCAAGAAAGGATGCTTATTTTAGGAAGAGAATTACATTTTATGTTGAGAGATGATTCTTTATTTATTATTATTATTTTTCACCTTTTATATGCACACATAAATCATTTAAGTTACTATGTAGGCAGATTCTTTCGTTTTTTCAGTAAACTTTGCACATGCACAAATTTTAATAAATGGGTGGAGACAGGGTTTGAACCCAAGACCTTTGTATTCTCCGAAACCATTTGAACCAATGATTTAAAAGCTTAAATAAGGTCACATGCATATCATTTAAGTCTTATCTCTAACATAAAAATAAGGAAACAACATAATGAACCTCAATCAAAAATGCTTCTCTGCCGAATTAACCTAGGTGACGAACCAGGGGGAAGGCCACCACTCCTCAAGATTAGTTGGTGTAGCTTGGACACCTGAGTCATCAAAAAAAAAAAAAATACTTCTCTGCCAGTGATCAGTTCCAGTTTGAGCAGTAAAAAAACCACTTAAAAAAAATAAAATGAAAACAGTAAATAGGAATAATATTAAAGCCGTAAACACACCTTGATGAACCAATTTCAGTTTCCTTTGACTGCCTGCTGTTGTTAAGAGTTTTACAATTCCCAACTTCTTATCTTAATGCTTATTGATGGTTTACTGCAATAACTTCTTGAATTCGACACTGGTAGGAGCTTCGAAAAATGTCAAGCTCTCATACCATACTACAATATACTCAGACAAACAAGAACTTGTAGAGAGTGGGGTAAGAAGAGAAGGGGAAAGGGTGTAACATCCTAAATTCTCGAAAACTCAAGTGTTACTATGGATCTGTTTGAGCCAACTTTTTTGAAAATGAGAATGAAAAATATAGTCGTTATTGGAGCCCACACAAGAGATAGAAAATTTGAATTTAAATGTTGATGTGATGGATAACGGTCATATTTTTCATTTTAGAGGAAAAAATATGGGTCAAACGGGGCCTATATATATTGAACAAAAAAATAAATAAATAACATTCATTTATTTATCAATAAAAAAGATGTCTTTCAGGGTAAAATAAAATAAAAATAACATTTATTCCCAAACAGTAACCAATTATTTAAAATCTTTAAAAAATATATATATGAATTCCCCTTTTATTTAAATAACATCCTGCCGCCACCGACCGATTTCCAGCTCCAAACTCCCGAACTCTAATTACCTGAAAGGGGGAAAACTTAAAAGGTGATTTAAGGAAATCTCAATAAGTGTGTGCAGTGAACAAGTAATTTGCCTTTAAATTAAGGAAGCTGGATTTCATATCATACATATAGGAGACACACGAACTACTCCGAACATGGGTGATAGTAATTTCTGCGCGTAACGCTACTAAACTTCAGTATTCTTATCATAAACAGGCCATAAGCGAATTCCAAAATTTAAAATACAAGATACAAGTTTACATAAACTCCTTGCAACATCGCTTACCTCGTAAGTGAATGAAATTTGATAAAATGAGTGTGAAGTATTTGACTACTAAGAGCTCACTTATGAATTTTTGTGTGTAGGACAAATGAAATGACTTGTGTGTGTGGGAGAAAGGTTAATGCCGTGTGTGTGGAAATAATTAAATATTGGCATAGATTGAAGAATGGAATCTTTCCTTATGTGAAAAATGGAATTTTCTCTTATTTGCTCCATATTTAGGGTATTTATAATTATTCAATATTTATATTTAGTCTTACTATAATTTTGCGCATTTAGCATAGAGCCATATATACATACATATAATTATCGTAATTTCCTAACCTAATTTTATATACACACACACACACAGAGTAATTACCTACTCTAATTCATTATTCCAAAAACAAAATGATTTTTAAAATTAAGCATTATGATTAATTCCTTTATTACGGGATATAATTTCGGTGGCAATCAAGGCTTGAAAAGAAAAGGAAAAAAAAAAAGGAAAGTGATCCTGCAAAATTCAATTATGTCCTTAACTATGAATAGTCCATGATTTGATCCCTAAATTATATAAACCAAACAATTTGATCCTTTGATATTCAACTTCTCACTATAAGGTCCTAATTTTTAATATTAACGACTATAATGAATTTTCGGGGTGTTACAAAGGGGAAAAGAATTGAAGAGAGAGAGAGAGAGAGAGGAGAAGATGAGAGAGGGAGAGACATGAGAATACTTGCAGGTGAACTTCTAGTAAATAAGAATAACTACTAAATTAACAAAAAGAAATAGAAGATAATCTCTTGACATAAAATACAAAATCTCTTCCTGAAATTAAGTGTCCAATCTCGATAAATCTTCAAGGGAATATCTAATACGTCTTCATCATCAACTCTTCCAACAAACACTAAACATTTCTCTAGGCTAGTTGCAAAGTTTTTGTGCAACCAAATATTTCTGATCACTATAATCAACAGACGAGACTTGAGGGGGTATCTGCTAAAGGGGCAAGTCAATTTGCTGTTGTGTTGGAGGTAAGTTTCAAACTTCAATCTGCAATTGTTCATCAAAAGTTCTCGATTTCTACTTGTTCTATGTACAGTAATTGTTAAATTTGATTCGTGAAGGTTTTTGAAGTTGCGCCATCTCTTTTCATGGTGGATGTTCGTAAGGCTGCTGGTGAAACTCTGGAATATCACAAGGTTTACCTTGCCTTACAATGCTAACATAAATCATTTTACAATTTTGAAGAATCCAGAGTTGTTCAACTTCTCACTGTCTTATTTTCAATTTCTTACTGCAGTTTTACAAGAACTTATGCACAAAGATTGGTCATATAATTTGGAGACCAAAGGAAGCAATGACAAATACTGCTCTGCTTAGAACAATGACTTGCTGATCCAGTTCATGGTTATGAAGCAAATCACCAAGCACAGCAAATAATATGGAGACTTTAGTTTCCAGGTAATATACGAGAGATATCATGTAAAATATGCAAATAAAATGTGTAATCTGCCTATTTCTTTTTGAGGCTTTACAGATCAGAAATCGAAATCTACTGTTTCTATAGAGTGAACTGAGAAAATTTCTTCAGATATTGGCAATTACAATGCAAATGTTTTTGCAGTATTTAAGTACATAATTACCAGTAATAATAAATAGTGAAATGTTTGAATTACTCTCAAAAAGTATATACTGTTTGTTTCTTTGTGTACCTTTGGAGGTTGGTTTCCATAATAATTTCTAGACTATGTTGATATATGTTGGTACATAGTACTAGATAAGATTTTAACAGTTCCATATTTAGTTTTTGGGGAAAAAATTATTTTGTTAACAGTGATTTTTTCAAGAATGCGTGATTCAAAAAGAAGAAAAGATTTGAGTTTACGTACAAATTATTTTATTGGGAGAAAGTATGGTTGGAAATGAATTTGAGGAAAAATGAGTTTTTAGAAAAT
>CAIGRF010295839.1:9244-22093 GCA_903798235.1 Fraxinus ornus | reverse complement strand
TTACTTGGGAAAATATAAATGATCCACTTAATAAGGTGAGGGCAATCCTCTCCTAATAAGCCGGTTTTATTAGGTAGAGTTATGTCCAATATTCCTAACATGGATCAGAGTTAGGCCCAATTATGCAATGTTGGGTGCTACCCAATATCGATTTGTTCACAGTTGTTTGACATGATCCACGCTGTGCGTGAGGGGGCGTATTAGAATCCCACATTACTTGGGAAAATATAAATGATCCACTTAATAAGGTGAGGGCAATCCTCTCCTAATAAGCCGGTTTTATTAGGTGGAGTTAGGTCCAATATTCCTAACAGTATTAAAACAAATAAAATAGAATTTTGGGGTTTAGTTTTCAATTATGGAAAGCTAATTACTAAATGTTATATAAAATAGAAAATGATGGACTTGATTACAATTTAAACTTAATGGAATACTAAGTTGCACTATCTGAAACCCAAATTCATTTCATACAAAGAAAATCCTAAACCATCGATACAGAGAGGAAAGAAGAAAAAGCAAAGAGAAAAGAAAAAAGAAAAAAGAAAAAGAAGGGATACCTTGTGCCGTCGCCGAAGAAGAAAAGAGAAATAAAAAAAGAAAGAATAAAAAGAAAGAAATAGAAACGGCGAAGTGTCCGGTTGAAACTTGGAGGATCTGACACATCCCATACCCATACCCATGTCGTGTCGTGTCCGTCACGAGTACTTCGTCCATTTCGAACAGTCCAAGTATCAGAGCCACCTGAAGAAAACATTACCACCATCATCTATTTCTTTTCACTTCCCTCACCTCTAATATTTTTCAAGCATGGTATCTCTTTTTCATATCTTCGTGGTTCCAGTAATACTCATGTTCCAACAAAACCTTCTAATGTCATAGCTACGTTATTATTAGGAAAAAGCATTAATTAGAAAGATGGATAAATGGCGTTAGTTTATAACCATTTTCAGTTTTTCTACCCAAGAATTTTCACCTTAATGTACACCTAACTAGCTCTCATGAACAATATAAGCCAAGTAGCATTTATTTAAAATTGATGAAGTAATATGCTTGAAAGGATATCATTCACTATACTCTTCTATTTTAATTTTGTAGATGATATGGGCTGCTGATTTCGATGAATCCTTAGCTTGTAAGCTGGATGAAATTTGCCCAGAATTATTGCTTATACTCTTGCCGAAGGAAACAGAGGCTGAATCAGGAGAAGAATGCTTGGACAATAATTGTAGTGGTCCATCGAAACATAAATCTGTAGAACGCTCAATCTCTGATAACAGCGGAATAGCATCAGCATCGGCTAGACCATTTTGTGGCTTGACTAAGAATTTCTGGTCTAGGAATGACCGTCTGCAAATTCGTACGGTTATATCATCAAGGAATGGTGATGATGAATTACCCGTTTTTTGTGTAGCAGCCATTCTTATTATGAACCGACAAAAAATTACTAAAGAAACTCGTTCAATTGATGACCTAATAAAGGCAGGTGGATTATATTTAGCTCTCTATTCTGTTTAGTAGTCATCCAGTGTGCTATATTATAGTTTGTTAACTGTATGCCAGTTTTTGAATCTTTATTTCATCTTTCTTGTATCAATTAAATTGTAATACCCATTTTGTTCTCCACAGAATCTGCTTTTAATATTCTTTCATGCACAATTTCACTGATATGTAGATGGGTTAACATTAAATATTAATTGGTTGTTTTATGCTTAATTATGTAATATAAACTTCTAGGCAGTATCTTGAAGTACAAGAAAATTGATTATTGCAACTCTCAGTTATATTTTCAAAATGGGGGCAATGGACCTAAATCAGGAATGAATTGCCTTCCATAATCAGTAGTAGTTGAAGTCTCATTTGTTGCGGGCATGGTATTTTATTTTTGCACCTGGATTGATGCATGTGTTCATGATATAATTTCGACTTAGTTTCTCCAACATTAAAGTCAATGAGACCTATAAAAGTGTTTAGGTTATTTATAGTTTTATTTTTTCTTTGTTACAAAATTAAAAAAATCATGCTTTAGTGAGTATCAAGATCATTGGTCTGCACCAAAAATCCTCTGGTAAATTGTTAGCTCTTGATCTAGGATGGTTTCTTTAAACATTGAGTTTTAAGTAAATAGAGTTGCTTTATTTATACCTGGGCTGTCCTTGTCATCATCACCTGCAAGATTTCTTCCGTTTCATTATTTCTTCCTCATTACAAGTCACACTGTCTTGTTATATCTGCAATCATAGGCTTTCTTTCAACTCATTATTCATGCTACAGGTTTTCTTTTATTGTCTCTTGTTTTGCTACTCCAAGAACAGGGGTTCATGCTATATATTTGCCCAGACTCCAGAATGCATCTGTAGTCTATTGATCTCTCTCTCTCTCTCTCTCTATTTGATTTTTCAATCATTCTGCAGATATTCAATGATAATTTGTTAAAGATTAGAGTCAAGACCTGCGTTCATAGTGCTATCAAACTGCGAAAGAAGTACATTTACAAGGTTGTTTTACCTAACCATTTTGCATTTCTTTTTGCTCTCTTGTTTCTTTTAATTGTTAGTGCTTGATTTAGCAGTGATGGTACACTGCAGTTCTTGTGCGTGGAACATAGAAATTGATTAGTGATGAGTTTTGTTCATGCACTTCCATGGCGGCTTCTTGCGTTTGTGTTTCTAGCTTTTCGTTTATAGTTATTGCAATTTGTTCAAGGACCGGCTTATTTTACTCTTATATTCCTGTACGTGGGATTGGTGTATTTCATTCATTGTGTAAGATATAAAATATTAAGAATTAACTTCAATGAACTTCCTGCCTTCTTATTTTTCATTGTACTATAAAATCTTTTGGTGTTTGGAACAGATGATAAAGAGTAGGAATCCAGCTCAGAACGGCAATTAAATTTGGTCTATGCCATATAACTAGATGAGATAGGTTGTGCCGTGGGACCGAAAATGCTGCTATTATTCGAGTTTTCAATTTGTGAGCTGAACAATTTTCTTATCACCAACTTCTAGTTTGGAGTAATTCAACGCAAAGTTTTCGTGGTTCAACCTCTCATAAGGTACTGATATCTTCTATCTTCTCTTCAAATATTAAGAATATCCACTTTGGCATCTAATTGCTTTGACTTTTAGTAGTACGGATGTGCTAATTATGCTAGTTCGTCATCCTTATATTTCAGAAAATTTTCATGTTGGTTATTGGTCCACTTCAACTTGTATTTTCTTCATCTCCAATGAGAATTGGCGTTAATTTAGTTGCAGACATTGAAAACACTGTAGTTTGACATGGGGTTTCATTTGTTAGAAACAGTGATATGGACTAGTCTTAGTAAACTGGATCATATGGTTGTCTTAATCTACGTCACAAATCTGCAATACAAGTGTGAATAGGTGTAGGTGTAGGTGTGGATGTGCTAGAGAATTGGTAAAATGAATCTGTAGGTCTAAGATCGTCTTGAGAACATTTGTTTCATGATATTAAAATATCAATTTTATCCATTTATTAGATATCAAAATGATTTTCATGACATTTTCTTTATCAAATTTCGTAGCTTTCTTTGGTTCTAAAGATTGAGAGTTTGATTTGAGCCATATAAAGTATGAAATCATAGTTGCATATGCACTCAGTGTGCAAGGTGTCAAATACTTGTTAATTTCTTCCTTGCCATTTTTTCATTATTTTGAAATAAAATCACCTTCAAGAATGGAATATATTAGTCATAGAAACTGGCCAGACCTACATCTGAACAATAAATGAACGGTTTTAATGATCGGTGGCTTGTTCTGTTATTGTACTTCTTTTCACTAGTTTCGAACGATGGTTTGAAGCTTAATTTGGGCATATGTTATGTTGTTTCTAGTAATATCGTCGCAACAGACTCCCATATTATGTTTCTCGTGCCATTTTTTTATAGTACTTCAGCTTTAGTTAATTGTGGAGCATTACAAATTTATGCGATTAATGCTTTTTCCCTTTTCTTCCCCAGGACTGCAAAGTGGAATGTTTGCTTTACCTTGTACAATTCTGCACAAGAACACTAGATACACGTTAGGATAGTACAGAAGTTTTTGCTATTCATGTATTTGGAGAGTTATTTATGTACCGACAATTTTGACAATATTAGAAGTCATAATACAGCAATATAATATTTTACAAATGGGATTTTCAAGATTTTTTTTAACGATAGTCATGATATAACGAACTCAGTCGTATTAGATAATTATATTTTTGCATTTTATGATGAGTGCTTTTATCCAAATGGTGATATTAGCAACTTCATATCCTTCTTTCCTTATTGCTCTTGCCCTTGATTGGCAATTTGGCATATCCTACTTAGTGGTGGGATTATTCTAGCTTGTATAATGGGAATTACTTGGTTGGAAGAATTGGGTAGCACGGGCTAAAATCTCATTCGTTATATTCAAGTACTATATACCAAACGTGTACTAATTTGTTTACAGAGGAATTGAACAAAATAAATATAACAATATTCGCATGTTTATGTTGAATATAGCGTCATGCTTTGATCAGCTTGTACTCTTGATTGTATTCGGGGTCGAAAATACCATTTGCTCCCTACTGATCCTTCTTTACGGTTTGATGAACATTTGTAAATTAAATTACTAAACACAATTATCTTCATGTTGGGATATGGTTGTCGGCGTTGTTGAAGTTGTATATGTGATTACGGTGTTGTTGAGGTTGTATAAGGGTTGTATCTTGTGTATTGTGCATACCAAACACGTTTTGTAAGTATTCATATTTCAAATAAGTCATTAAAAATGTTCAAAAGCATAAACATCTATTTCTTGTGTCTATGTTTTAATGCTAACCCATTTTCACTAATGAATTTAAACACAATCATCTTTGCAAATAGCGGTCGCTAACATATAAAATAGGGCAATAAAATTTAAAGAGAGAAAATTGAACTATCTATCCAACCTACAATCGTCGTAAGTTTTTAGTGGATTTGCATGTTAAGTAATCAAGCAAATCACTTTAATCGATAAAAGTGCTCAAAATTAAATTCTTTCTTAAACTTTGGACAATCAAGATTGCTCGAATCGATCAAACAAGTAAGCATATGTTGAAATATCTTAAACTGCGACAACTTACTTTATTCAAGAAGTATACATATCTACAAATCTTGAAAAGAACGATTATCAAACCTTCAAAAGACTCCCAACCATACGTTTATATATATTCATAGTACCTTAATTCCGATCATAGTACCTTAATTCCGGCCTAGGTAATTGACTAGACATTCTTCTTTACCTTTGTTACACTTTGTATAAGACACGAACTATTAGTAGTATGGACCAACCCATTCACTTTTCATGGTCAAACTCTCTTCTATGCCGTCTTGTAATTTTTTTATTAGATTTCAATTTACTTGTGTTGATTAAATTCTATAGTCAACGGAGTCCAAAAAATGGATTCCACTCAATTGAATGTTCTCAACATTAAGAATGGAAAACAAATTTATATTCAGATCCACCAGAAAAAAAAATTAAAGGTCAGTGTAGCATACTTTAAATTAAAGTGAAAAAACCTTTCTCCCATCCAATAAATAAGATGGGCAAGACAAACCAAAAAAAGAAGCTTCAAATTTTCTTTACAAAAGGAGAAGAGCGAGAGATGCTGTCAATGCGTCAGCCCCCACTTCCTCTTTACCAAAGAAAATCTTACCCTTTCCTCCCAAAACCCAAAAAAACTAAAATGTCTATTCAATGTCAGTTTCCAATAGGAAAGAAAAATATAAAATCCCATGCAATAAATTCGCGCGTTATAAAAACATGCTATAGACACACATGGTAAGATTATTCAACCAAATTACGACCGTTGGAACTCTCAACCATTTAAAAGACGAACACCTCGAATACCAAATGGGTAAGAAAGAGTGGGTGAACTGACCTATATAGTGTTTAAATTATCGTGATTTGAATATTTAAAGGTGCTAATGTTATAATTTTAATATGCTATTCTACCACGTGTTCGAACCACTCAAAATACAACTCCTCCAACAACGGGTTCGTAAGAAAGATTGATACGACATTTGAAGTGTTGTAATTTGAATGGTATGACGTCTTAATGATTTAAATGGTTCATCCTATCAAGTGTGTATATTTAATTGTTTGGCTTAAACTTTCTTTGATACCTGCAGAGAATATATATTGGCACACCAAAAGTTTGCTTACATTTGTATATGTACACAGCCACCCTTTCTTGCCCTTCCTACGTGCATTTGAGATTCCCCTTACTTTCCCCTCTTCAATCCCTCAATTTCAGCTTAAAGAATCTTTGAGTTTTAACTCTCATCCCAATCACTTAAACCTCGGTTTCTCCTCAAAGGGACTCAATTTTCTTGTATTTTTTTCCCTTTCTTCAACTCCTAAATTTGCAGGCTCACTTCCCAATATAATTTTTTTTTTTTTTTTTGGTTAGTGCATGTGCGTGTTTAATGGCTAACATGATTGGAACACAAAAAAATGGGTCTCAACAGAGCCAGGGTTCAACTTCATACAACGGAAATTCTGTGCATGGATTGGAGGCCATCCCCACGTTTCAGCACCAACAGACAATCTCTATGGACTGGACACCAGAAGATCAAACTATTCTGGAAGAAGGACTTGCCAAGTGAGCGAATTTCATATATGCATATGTGTGTGTGTGAATTTTCTCTATTTTCTATAAATATTACTTTGGGTTATTAGAATCTTGTTGGGTTTTGTGAATTCTTGATGGTATAGTGCTTTTAACTATCAATTAGTTTGATTTACTTTCAGTTTTTTCACAGGTTGATTCTCTTTGGCTTTCTTGATTCTTGTCAAGAAATTAAAGAATTGGTGAATATAATTTGAGTTCTTCAGACTTTTCTTTGCGGGTTCTTGCTCATGAACGCATGCACACAAACTGACGCGCAATCTGCATTTTTTTTTTTTTTGAAATCATGGGATTAGTTTAAATTTTTTCCCTTTATTTAAGTTTGCTTTTATGCACTTTAAAGTTTCTGTTGTCTTCCTAGTCACGAGCCCTTTTCTCTGATTGGTTTGTGCATTTGTTGTTTCTTCTTGTGGAATTCTATGTCGCTTTCTTGGTTATAGTGATTTTTACTACTTTTAAATGGTCTTTGTTCTGTAATAATCTATTTTGAAGTGATTATTCTCATCTTCTTGCAATATGGATTAAAGTAAGTCATTCAATCATGTTTACATGAAGAAATGCATGTACTAGTTCGTATATTAAGGGTTTGCTTGTGACCCTTTTTTGGAAAAAATAGAGTTTGCAATAGTGATTTTTTTTTTAAAGAATGCGTGATTTTAAAATTATTTTATTCGGATAGTGTATTGTTGAAAATGAATTTGGAAAAAGTAAAGTTTTTAAAGAATGAGGCTCAAGCACGGGTTCAACTTGCCTGCGTGTTTTTTGTCCCCATTCCGGGGTTTTCATTCCAAGAAAAGTAGGAAAGATTGGGTTGAGTTGGGTTGGGTTGGGTTGGGTTGGGGGAAGAGATGTTTCGAATTATGGTGGAAATGAAACTCAGGTCAAGATATAAAATTTTGGTTTTACACGTTCTCAATTGTTTAGCAATTATTTAAAGTAATACTATTTATCATTATAATGATCAAACAACAGTGACGTGGCAATTTAAGTGGAATAATGAGATATGACATTCAATTTTTATGAGAATTATACCGTCATATCCCATTATTCCACCTAAGTTACCACATTTAGTCGATCGAATTCTTTGTAAATGACCTCATCAAACTCACAATCCACCTGGAGTATTCATATCAGCATGATTCTAACATGTTCTACTAGTAATCACTCAACATTGATAACCTCTTTGCTATCTTTCATTCTGTGTTGATTTATATAATGCTCGTGTTTCGTTTTATGCACGAGCATATCACCCATCTGATACTGCAACTGTGTAACACACTGCAGATATGCTTCTGAGTCGAACATTATCCGCTATGCAAAGATTGCAGTGCAGCTGAAAAATAAGACAGTCCGTGATGTGGCATTACGCTGTCGATGGATGACTGTGAGTTTTCTCTTGCTAAATTGTCTTGATTTACTCAATCTGTATTCAACCATAGCATAACTTTGCACTATTTAATTTTTGCATGGTCGAGCTAAGCTTATGTACGATGCTGGGATATGTGGTTTTATCATTTGCATTTCCAATTTGATGCCCTGTTTATCGATGGAGGCAATAAGATTTACAATCTAATTATTTTACATGATTAACTGCAGAAGAAAGAAATTAGCAAGAGAAGGAAGGAAGATTTTAATGCCACAAGGAAAAATAAAGATAAAAAGGTAAATAGTTAATAAATTATTCTTAGTTTCATTTCTAGTATTTATATGTTTATCTTCTCTGTTTTTGTGTGTTCATCATTGTAACAGGAAAAACTAAGTAGGAAAACACACAAGAGAAAACAATATTTCTAATCTCTATAATTTTCTCACTCTCTACTAATAGTATCACTCAAAAACTACATGTTCTCTAAGAATGAAATTTCACTCGAGAATGGCATAAATTTCTCTTCAGCAATCATCTCCTATTTTTAGGCTAATTCTTTCCGCGTACATTAATTGAAACGGACAAATTCCAATGTTAATAGCACATAAAAATTGCTGCCTTCTAACTTTTACCAATCTTGCACGCTTCCTCGATAAATGGTAATAGTGGCTGAGAAATGATTTTCCACCATAAATTTCTGCATGAAGCCAACCTTCATAAAGTTACTTGTGGTCAAAGAAATTGGCTGCAAAAGCGACTTTATCTATCAACATATTTCTTAGGGAAAAGGGCATACATCTATGTTTGTAGGTGGACTTTTGAATAGGTTGATTATACAAGGATTGAATAACGTGTTTTACTTAAATGTGGTATATTGAGTTAATGACATCTCGAAATCTGATTTTTCCTAATATGTATATGAAGGGTTCAAAAAAAAAATAAAATAAAAAATAAAAAAAATCTGATATACTATTTATGTGTTGCATGCTAAAATGTAACATGTTCGAAGGCTAGTTTCTGCATGCATACTTTTTATAAGTGACATATTTGCTATGGATGAGTGAGTAGTGCTGAAGGTTATCAAGGAAGTAAAATACATTAAAATTTTATTCACTATATAATTCTGTCATTTCAATTTTCAATACCTACTATCAAACATGCACTTCTGTACACTCCAAGCACCAAGCTCAGGGAATGTCAAGTTCTTTTCTCAGGATAAGTTCGTCGATCCTCTAGCAAAGCCATCTCGTTTAGGAGAGCAGCCGAGTTTACTTCATACTTCAGGAATGATTAACAATAACAATGGTGATAGCGTCTTGTATAATGGTTAGTCATATCTTCTGATACATCTTAGTTTTTTTATTTGGTTGATAATAATGAAATACTATGTCGTTTTTTGTTTTTTGTTTTTTTTTTTTGTGATATGAGATGAAAATATTCTCGTAATGACAGTACTCAAATTTCTTGATGAACTAAATTTTACATGTGAAGTTCTTCTATCCTTGCACGTAGTTTCCTTTCTTGTTGTCGAATCCCGACATTTTATGTTATTTTGAATTTGTTTGCGTGTCATGTAAACGCATGATGTGAAATATTCGTAGGACCTTTTAGTTAGTCTTTCTTCCATATGGTTATTTTTGTCCGTTCAATAATGTGAAAAGTGTGGAATTCTCAAGCAACATGACTTTTCATTATACTTCCTAGGTAACCTTATGTTTCCTTGTGCAATTAGTAACATATATGAAACTCACAAGCAAAATCCATAATAATGTCCATAATGGACAAGTGTCACCCCTTTATTGGGGTTCAGGCGCTCCCCAATAGGGGTGCCACCTATCCATTATGGACACCCCTATATACATTGTTATGTATACATAGCAAACCCACTCATAAGAGTGTTTTACTTGAACCATCATTCTTGTTGCGGGTTTGGTTCTTGTTAAGTAAAAATAAAAGAAATACAATTGATATGAAATTTTCCAACAGTAAAGCTTCTAGGAATCAGTTTTCGTTTACTTTACTAGTTTTACCTTCACGCAAGCTAAAGTTACTGGAGAAAATAGTTTATAAATTTTTTGAGTAAAACATTTTATTTTCTTGGATAATCACTATTGGGTATGGAGTAGCCGTTGAGTCTTAGCGATAAACTTGATTGATATATAATAGCGAAATGACGCAATTTATGTTGGCTTAAAACTGAATTTCGTTCTTTATAGGCATCGAAAGTGTGACTCAGCTACTTCTTCAGGAGAACACTTGGACCTTCGAACAGATATCTGCAAATCTCAACACTCATCAGGTGAAGCGTTTGTATATTCATTTTATTATATCGAATACATTTTCCGACTTCATAAACCTTAGCTAGTTCGTTCCCTTTTATTGAGATTTGGCTGAGGCGCATCTTCGGGCGTTAAACAAATTTGTATATTAGTGGGATTTACGTTTACATGGGGTAACAAGAATAGAATACAAATCAACCCCTTCAAGGGTGACCGAATTGGTGGAGCAGGTGAACGCGGAGACCAAAAGTCACGAGTTCGAATCCCCTGCCAACACTTCCTCGATCGAGCGGTTTATCTCTACGTCAACAAAAAAAAGAATAGAATACGAATCTCTGTTGTCAGATCATATGGTCTTCCGAGATATCTCTAATGTTGGTGTGACTATGGATCAACCTTTTTTATTATAGGGATATAGGGTATTCCTATGTTTGTTACAAGTCCCCAAGTTTTCCTACCTTAAAATAGGAAGTACTTGAGAAAATAAGAGAGGTGAGAGATCTCCCATTGTCAAAAGTTGTTCTTCTCGAGTATGTGTAAGACCAGCATCAGCGAGGGATATAATTCTCATATAAAAGGTGAACTATAAATCTACGCGTTCTTTTTCGTTCAAAACTTCGTTTCTTGTGTTTATTATTGCTTTCAGATTTAAGGATTAAGCTTTAGTCGAAACATACACAAGGATATTAGCTAGTTGCTATATATAACCTTTTGAGATACTTGAATTGATGCTCTCTCTCTCTCTGCCCTTTATTTTTCAGTTACACGAGAACATAGGTCTACTGCGACAAGCTCGAGATAACATCTTCAAAATCTTGAACAAGTACGCAGCAAACCTCATCTTGAATCTTGATGCCGTTTTCCATTTTTCCATGTTTTTTTTTCCATTTTATTTAGTGAAATATTGCGCTTTTATTTCCATTATCAATCCCATTTCTATTCATAGTGTGAAATTTGCAGCTTGAACAACATGACTCCAACAATGAAGATGATGCCTCCACTTCCTAAATTAAATGAAGAGCTAGCCAACTCCATTCTCGATTCAACGATAATCCAGTCGTCGAAGAAGGTCGATTATTATCTAGCCAACTAGTTTACCAAATCCTCGAGTTACAAATTAAAAAAGAATTGTCAATTAAATAGCTTTATAAGATGATGAGACTCTAATGTTACGTTGATGTGATGGAAAAGTTATTGATGTGATAAAAAATATTATTTTATTGAAGAATGTGTGGTTGAAAATGAGTAGAAAAATAAGAATTAGAAAAATAATGTGGCTCAAACATGGGCTTATTTTCTTGTTTGGTGGGGCAACTTATCTTTGTTACT
Organism: Fraxinus ornus; assembly: GCA_903798235.1. NCBI lineage: Eukaryota > Viridiplantae > Streptophyta > Magnoliopsida > Lamiales > Oleaceae > Fraxinus > Fraxinus ornus. The sequence goes on along the minus strand of CAIGRF010295839.1, from coordinate 10,459 downwards.
TCTTTAGTGGTAGAAGAATGTTTTGAACTTTAGCTGAGAAAATTCGAGTATTATAAATTTGATACCAATTGATGATATTATATTACACGAAATTGCATCGAGGGAGCGGAAAAATATATTTTGCACTTGGTAATTGTTTTTGAATCACCCCATTTAAAAATTTAAACGATTAGAGAAGACAATTATTACTTACTAAATTTTATTTTTTTTCAACATCCCCCGGTGAAGCCATAATAGTTATGAGGAATTATTGTTTCAATTGTGTCATTAAACTTTGATTAAATTTTGAAGTTCACTACTTTATCACATTCCATCACATGTCACTTTGCTTAGTTGTCAGCAATACAATAAAAATGTATATAATTGCAATGTGACATCCTAGAAACGAAAAAGTAAAATGAGGCATATGATAATGTCTTCCGATTAAAAGTTTTAAACTTTTTTTTAGTTTAGTATTTTTATGGCGTGACGTAGTGATAATTTTACATATGACACAACGCTTATGCAAAATATTCATTACAATATTTTTATCAAATAATAATTTTGATCAATTTCGGTGAAATCTAAAATTAAATTGAAGTTCAATGATTTAATTAAAATCGAATTAAAGTTCAACGGACAAATTGAAACAAATTAAAATTGACTGACTTAATTCATACATTTGTTGGAAGTTCAATGACTGCATATGAAAATTTACCGTTTTAAACATAATTGTACTACTAAATTTCCTACCAAATCATCCGATTAGTTTTAGATTCTTAATTTACTACCACATCTTAAAGTCAAAAATTCGAATCTAATGCATTTTTTTTTTTTATCTACACAATGAAAGTTATTCTTAGGTCGCATAACAAGGAATATTTGCCTTTACTATTCAAAGTTCGCTAAAAGAATATTTGACACAAAAATGCACTATGAGCATGATCGGCTTATTTTTTAGCAATAAGCTAAGCCAATTGTGTTGTATTCGTGCATGAGTAGCAAAGTTGGATTTTTTTATTGTAGGGTCAAAAAGTAAGTTCTATTTTTTTTTAAAACGACATAACATAACAACGGGTTGAGAGGTGAGAAGGGATGTGATTAGGTGGCTAAATATTTTACTTGTCAATTGCGTCAATGAGTTGAGTAGTGGCAGATATTAAATTTTGATGAAATTGACAAACCCTAAATATTAGGGAAGAATGAGAAATTACTAAGTGATTTTAAATTAAGACT
>CAIGRF010295836.1:0-20172 GCA_903798235.1 Fraxinus ornus | reverse complement strand
TGTGTTCAAGTTTAACATACCAAAGCTTCTATTTTGGTGCTTGACTGAAAATTTTCAATTTCAATTCTATCCAAAATACTTTGCTTTGCTTCGCTTTTCTTCTTGCCAGTGAAATCAACAATAAGTGGTTTTGAACACAAAGGGAAGGAACTGGAAGGCAGTGAAAACAAACAAGATTTGCAGAAGATGTGTGCACATGATGTCACCTGAAAAAAATGACAAAATACTTATTGGAAAAAGAATAAAAAAATGTGATAAAGCCAGACAACAATCTTGTGATGATCCAGGAAAATGCACACCCAAACTCAGATATCATAAAACAAATCATATCAGTAAGCTAATAACTGGACGATAAGCTGCAGAAATACATATAAAAATATTCTGATGCAACACTAAAAATTAAGTGTATTCTAGCAGAAAAACGAATTAAATTAATGTCAAATTCTTTGGCTACTTTTTTGACAGCATCTAAGAAAGTTCAGAGAATACTCAAAGATGATCAATACCTGGAAATTGAGCAACAAATATCTGAATATTTAAAGAAACTGAACTATCTCCTTCAACTATATGTTAAACACAGACACATTGGCACATAAATCCAGAAAGTGGAAGACTTATCTGTCATCATTGTCTATTTGACAATTATGCACGTGCACATAGGACATGAATAGACTCCATTAGGTTATAAGAGGTGCTTTCGGTCCTCTTAGGACAATTAGAATTAAGCATCTTCAAAGGGAAATTGGGTAGATTCTAAACATATAAAATTACACGATGAGTAGATTACTTGACCAGGTTTAGTACCAAAAACAATATACCAAATAATTGAATAAAGTAACAACTGTATTACATGAAGACCTTCTACGGGGTCGTCACACAAGCCACATTGTTCAGTACCCTTTTCTTCAGTTGCAAAAAACTGAAAGTAAGGGTGGTTTGCTACCTGTAGTAGATAACAAGTGAAATAAGTCAAGTTAACAAGAGACATCTTTTAAATTACTGGATAATGTGTTGTTGTCATTCAGGTTATAACAAATCTTAGATACTGATATTGGATGTACCAATTAAGTTTTCTATAAATTTACAGTGAGCTTCTAGATCATAGTCTTACCAATCATTTTAAAATTATACAAATATTTGTGTGAACTTCCAACATTCCTTCCATATCTGTATAAATTACGAACTCCAATAATGCATTTAACAATGTGCTACATGTAAAAATATCAAATTTTCATGGAGGAGCAGAACCCATAACCTTTCGTAGGTGCAATACTAGATCAAATACGCAATCAAATTGGATGTCATTCATCGGTATTCCGGACTCAACATGTCGGCAGATAGAAGAGTTTATCATGTAACAACGAGAATGAACTAAAAAAATTATATTCTGATATTAAAAATAAAAACCCAAATCTCCAGTATGTATATGCAATTGAGCAACTTTTTTTCCTTGTAAAAACTTTCAGAATATTAAAGTCCCAATTTTCAATGACAACAGAACGAAACCAAATAACTAAACATACCAGCCATATAAGACTTTTAAAAACGAGGAGAGCATCATTCACAAACAGGCCATTTGGGGGGGAAAAAAAAGCAATACATTAAACACAAAAACACAAAAATAGGCAAATGAACCCATCAATATCTAAAAAAGAGGCATCTATGAACTTCATGGACAAATTAAACAGAAAAGCCAAATTGAATAACCAGTTGAGTACTTTCAATGAGTCTGCAAACCTGAGATTGATAATTATTAATTAATAAGATATAGTTGAAGGTAAAAGAAATTAACCATCGTATTGTGGGTAGAAGAACTGATGCGGAAGCGTTAATAATTCTTGTAATAAGAAATATATTGAAATAACTTGCTTTGTATTTATTGTATAATAATTGATGTAATGAAAAAGTGTACAATCCCTCTATATTTATAAGCAAGATTATTTCCTACATCTAATACTATTAGGAAATTGAAACTATAATCCTAATCAAATAAAAGATGAAAATCCTATCACAACCATACAAGAAAACTAGAAAAGATAGTTCAAAAGATAAACTTCTAGATAAATGTACTAAATCGAGAACAAAGGTGAATAATAGATGACATACATATTTAAAAGTGCCACGCCATACTCCTCGTACGCCATTTTATAATAACCTTCTTCAGTTTCATCCAGTGTTAGCCATCTTTCAATAACCTGAAATACAATTAAGAAATCAACCAAGTAGAATAGACTTTTGAACAGATTGACGGTTAAACTTCAATTTTAAAGCCTTAAAAAACTTACAGTTTTAGGATGAATTCAGTACGTCTCAACATTACGGGCTTCAAAATTCTGTGTATAAACAAAATCATAGAATCCCTACCGATCCCAGTATTTCCATGTTTGTATATTGGTGTAGAAATATACCGAGAAAAAAAATAAAAGAAGACATCACAGCCTCATTATCTCCACACAATATCTACACTAGAAAACGAAAGAGTAACAACTATAGAATTAGCAACTCACATTGTTCCACCAGCTAAAGTGCTTAACGTTACCAATTTCAGATTGCCCGACGAAAAATTCCCCGCCCCCAACTTGTTTTTTCCCCCCACTTCTTTTTTTCCCGCCTACGGTTTGGAAGAAGAAACCCTAAATTTCTTAATAATGAAGAGACTACAGTGGCAAGAATGGGAATCTTCAACAAATAAATGAATAACATAAAATTCGAAAAAAGATTTTGATTTGAATAATCATAATGATAGGATTAGCGAAATTATTGAGCCTTCACCAGATTTGATAGTTCCCCTACTGTAATACTATTAGGAAATTGAAACTAATTAAAACTATAATGCTAATCAAATAAAAGATGAAAATCCTATCACAACCATACAAGAAAACTAGAAAAGATAGTTCAAAAGATAAACTTCTAGATAAGGTGAAACTATTAGTTGTAGTTATGATGTACTAAATCCAGAACAAAGGTGAATAATAGATGACATACATATTTAACAGTGCCACGCCGTACTCGTACGCCATTTTATAATAACCTTCTTCAGTTTCATCCAGTGTTAGCCATCTTTCAATAACCTGAAATACAATTAAGAAATCAACTAAGTAGAATAGACTTTTGAACAGATTGACGGTTAAACTTCAATTTTAAAGCCTTAAAAAACTTACAGTTTTCTGATGAATTCAGTATGTCTCAACATTACGGGCTTCAAAATTCTGTGTTTAAACAAAATCATAGAATCCCTACCGATCCCAGTATTTCCATGTTTGGTGTAGAAATATACCGAGAAAAAAAATAAAAGAAGACATCACAGCCTCATTATCTCCACACAATATCTACACTAGAAAACGAAAGAGTAACAACTATAGAATTAGCAACTCACTTTGTTCCACCAGCTAAAGTGCTAAACGTTACCAATTTCAGATTGCCCGACGAAAAATTCCCCGCCCCCAACTTGTTTTTTTCCCGCCTACGGTTTGGAAGAAGAAACCCTAAATTTCTTAATAATGAAGAGACTACAGTGGCAAGAATGGGAATCTTTAGCAAATAAGTGAATAGCATAAAATTCGAAAAAAGATTTTGATTTGAATAATCATAATGATAGGATTAGCGAAATTATTGAGCATTCACCAGATTTGATAGTTCCCCTACTGAGGCCCAGAAAGAGTGGTTAGTCTGGTCTCTAAAGCAAGAAGAAAGTGCTCATCGAGGAGGCATTCTTGCAGATGAAATGGGGATGGGAAAAACTATCCATGCAATATCTCTTGTTCTTAAGAAACGAGCGATTCGTAGGCATGAATTACAGTCATCTTCAACTACATTGCCCAATGATTAGCAGCACTCTTATTATATGTAATATGTCCCTTGACAGTTTGTAAACAGTGGGTAGATGAGATCAATAGTTGCACTTCGGAAGGAAGCACGAGGGTGCTTCTCTATGAGGGAACCGACAGAAAAAAGAAAGTTTATCAATTTTCTGACTATGATTTTGTTATTACCGCATACACTACTCTCGAGGCTGATTTCAGGTATTTGATCACACCCAAATTGGCAAGAAGGAAAAGGGACATGATTGTTCGATATTGCATTTTGTACAATGGGATCGTATCATTTTTTATTAGGTAAACCATGGACATACAGAAAAAGATGATATAGTGATTGCATACTATCTATTAGGATACTTGTGAATTACTTGCGCTACTGAACTATCTCTGATTAACTGTATTATCCTATCCTACACAGGCTCATTATATAAAGAACGATCGTAGTAACACGGTTAGAGCTGTTTTCAATTTACAATCTTCATATAAATGGGCTTTGAGTGGCACACCCCCCTTCCATCATTCTGTTAAAGATCTTCACTCACTCGTAAGTTTTTCTGGAAGTAGATTAGTTTGGTCATGCAACTTTATATTTAGATATAACAAAAGATACTTCATTCCGCAGGTCCGCTTTCTGCAGATATATCCTTACTGTTATTAGAAATGCAGGAGTTGTAATTGTCGTTCACTAGATTATAAGTACACTTGAAGATTTATATAAACATTTAAAGAACCACGGAAATGCTTCAAGTGTACTTATAATCTATTGAACGACAATCACAACTCCTGCATAAGTAATAATAGGATATATAGCGGACCTGCGTGAATGAAGTATCTTTTATTATATATCTAAATATAAAGTTGTATGACCAAACTAATCTACTTCCACAAAAACTTACGAGTGAGTGAAGATCTTTAACAGATTAATGGAAGAGAGTGCCACTCAAAGCCCATTTATATGAAGATTGTAAATCGAAAACAGCTCTGGTCGTGCTACTACCATCGTTCGTTATATAATAAACCTGTGTAGGATATGATAATACAGTCAATCAGAGATGATTCACTAGCGCAGGTAATTCACAAGTATCCTAATAGATAGTATGCAATCACTATATCATCTTTTTCTATATGTCCATGGCTTACCTTATCTAAAATGATACGATCCCATTGTACAGAATGCAATATCGAACAATCATGTCCCTTTTCTTTCTTGCCAAATGTTTTGGGTGTGATGAAATACCTGTAATCAGTCTCGAGAGTCGTCTATGCGGTAATAACAAAATCATAGTCAAAAAATTGATAAACTTTCTTTTTTCTATCGTACCCTCATAGAGAAGCACCCTCGTGCTTCCTTCCGAAGTGCAACTATTGATCTCATCTACCCACTGTTTACAAACCCCCAAGGAACATATTACATATAACAAGAGTACTGCTAATCATTGGACAAACCTTAGGCAATGTGGTTGAAGATGACTGTAATTCATGCCTACGAATCGCTCGTTTCTTAAGAACGAGAGATATTGCCTGGATAGTTTTTACCATCCCCATTTCATTTGCAAGAATGCCTCCTCGATGAGCACTTTCTTCTTGCTTCAGAGACCAAGCTAACCACTCTTTCTGGACCTCAGTAGGGGAACTATCAAATTTGGCGAAGGCTCAATAATTTCGATAATCCTATCATTATGATTATTTAAATCAAAATCTTTTTCCGAATTTTCTGCTATCCACTTATTTGCTAAAGATTCTCATTATTAAGAAATTTAGGGTCTCTTCATTATTAAGAAATTTAGGGTTTCTTCTTCCAAACCGGGAAAAAAAGAAGGGGAAAACAAGTTTGGGACGGGGAATTTTTCGCCGAGCAATCTGAAATTGGTGACGTTAAGATTCGAAATTGGTCGGTTCATAATTAGTTTAATTTTTTTTAAATGGGATGGAAAATTCATTCATCAAACGAAGTTACAAATGTGACCTATCAATACAGGAAAACCTGACGATAAGCCAACCAAGCAGCACTTGGGCTCCCCCGCACACAAAGTGGCGGGCATTGTCTAACCTTCTAAAGGGAGCACTCTAAAAATAGAGTCCCGCAAATGCAATGGACACAAGTCCAATCACCAAACCAACACAAAGACGGGTCGAAGACCAAGAAGTAAGTTATTTATACCAAGGAACAAAAACAACAAACACACAAAGCAGGCTAAAAAACACCAAAACATAAAACAACATAACTCCAAAGACACAAAACAAAGCGACACAAAGCACGGCTAAGAGGTCCCGGCAGCAACACCCACTACAGGCATTGGCGAGTACCTAGCTCGCGTACAGAAACCACAACCTCCATAGTGAAGGCCAGCCGTACGTCCCCCGACCTATAAATCGTCCCCCTCCCCCCACCGACCAAACCTCTACACTATACTCCGGTCAACACACTGATCTGGAAAGCAAAGACCGCAGATCGACAAACACAAAACAGAGAGGCAGAGGCGCAAGCAAACCAAACGCCACAAAGGAGGAAAGCCGACGACGCTCCTCCCCAAAATCGCCTGGAAAACCAACCAAAACAGAAAATACAGAGAGAAAACTGGAGGGGGAAGGAAGGAAAGGGAGGTGGGAGGCTCCCACCCCCAACGAGCACACAAGGGTGTGTTAGGGGCGGATGGAGAGTTTAGAGAGAAGGGAGAGTTTAATTTAAGGGAAAAAATCATAAATCATGTGTATTGTTTACACCAATTCACAAGTTATAGTTTAAAAATTCAAAATTCAGGTATATATTTAATTAATTAAAAATATTTTTAAATTAATTACAATAAAATCAGATTTATACAATTAATGGTCACATATAAATAATTATATGTCACAATTTATTTATTGATCACATATTATCAAATTAATTGATCACGAATTATTTAATGGTCACAGATCAAAAAATTTAAAGGTCACATTTTATTTATCGGTCACAGATTTCCAAATTAATTGGTCACGGATTATTTAATGGTCACAGACAAAAAAAATTATAGGTCACGATTTATTCTTCGGTAACAAGTTTCCAAATTAAATGGTCACATATTCTTCCACAGTCATAACCAAATAGTTGGTCACAAATTAACCAAATAATTGACACCTCCACCGCTAAGCCACCGCCGCCACAAAACAGCTACCACATAAACACCATCACCAACACCACCACCACCACCACAAAATAGTCACCACACAAACACCATCACCACCACCAACACAAAACAGCCACCATCACCACACAAAAAACCGTCCAAACCCACCCCAACCGCCATATCACCACCAACACTACGACCACCCTCACCCCACCACATCAAATCCAACATCATCAACTCCACCACCAAACCACAACCACCAACAGTACCACACCACAACATCACACCGACATACCTATAAACCACCATCGCCAGATCTAAAGTCGGACCAGTAGTGTGTGACGCTGCTGCAAGCACCAGATCTGAAGTCGGGCCAGCAGCATTGCCGTTCGCCCAATTTCTTCCCCAACACAAGGTCATCCTGACATCAAATCACAAATTAAAACCTCATAAATGAAAGTAATTATCACAACAAACATAAAACTACAAAGCAAAATCCACGAACCTTCATATAAGTGGGTCTAAAGACTTTCTCAACAAAGGCAAGTACAAACATATCAAAGAACCAAGGAGCCACACCAGGTGTAGCCCAGAGATACGAAAGAGCACCCAGTACTAAAATCCCCAGCAAGGACAGTAACAGTGATCCCATCTGATCGTGGCAGTTTGCTCCTATAAATTATATCACCACCTGCTGGCGCTCGTCGAGGCACTGCTAGGGAGGGAGAGGGAGAGGGGAGAGGGAGAGGGGAGGAGAAGCAGGTGGAGGCGCGGACGGTGGAGGCGGCGGCGGCCGATGGAGAAAAATGGTGGGAGAGGGAGATAGTTGAGAGATGGATTATTTTTGGGTTTCGATAGAGATAGGTTAGATATTTAAAATAAAATATCTGATTTTTGAATAAATAAACTTTTAAATGAATGAGTGTAAATTATATATCTGATTTTTTGTAATTTCTCTTCTTTTTTTTTCCAATCGGGTTGATTGACGATCAAAACTTGGGCTTTTTTGCCAACTTTCTTGGCATATTTACGTAACGGCTGACCCAAAATATGAAGGCAACTGAAGAGTTTCTTTGGTATCAACCTATAGTATGAGTGTTTTATGTTTACGCAGTTTGGAATGAATATCAAGAGCTTCTCTTTTTTTTTTTTAAAGTAATAGCAATTATCCATTGACTGTAAACTAAAGTAAAACACATTCAATGTCTAAAACATATTGCTTAAACCAAAATTCATAGTAAAGACTCAAATTATAATCGTTCAAAGAGCGATTAAGACAGAATCAAAACAGCAGTAAACAAGAATTCAAACTCAATAACTCAGTTTCTCAATCATCACCAGCCTTATTGTAGACATAGGTAAGCCCACACTTACCACAATAGTGCCTGTCAAAATGATTGGCCATGAAAGTTCCAGCACCGCACTCAGCATTGGGACACTCCTTGCGCAGCCTCTGGACCTTGCCGGAGTCATCGACCTTGTAGAACTGGAGGACGGCGAGCTTGACCTTCTTGTGCTTGTGCTTGATCTTCTTTGGCTTGGTGTACGTCTTCTTCTTGCGCTTCTTAGCGCCGCCACGGAGACGGAGTACGAGATGAAGGGTGGACTCCTTCTGGATGTTGTAGTCGGCGAGGGTGCGTCCGTCCTCTAGCTGCTTTCCGGCGAAGATGAGGCGCTGCTGGTCCGGAGGGATACCCTCCTTATCCTGGATCTTGGTTTTGACATTGTCGACGGTATCGGAGGATTCCACCTCCAGGGTAATGGTTTTCCCCGTTAGGGTTTTCACGAAGATCTGCATCCTCGAAGCGGAGGCGAATTCACAGCTAGGGCTTGGGATAGGCACGGTTGCGATTCGAGAGTAATTCTGTGCTATTTAATGCCAGAGGCTATGGGATATGGGCCTAGCTGGGTCCATCAGTAACATCAAAAGCAGGAAGCCCATCCTGATTATTTTCATTTTTTTATCCTTTTCAATTTTCTTTAATAGTAATAATAACTTTTTTTTCCAAATAATATGTATTATTATGATTCGAGAGAGTTAGTTTTAAATTTCATACTTAATGACATAGGATTTGATATGAAGAGAAAAATATTTAGAGTTGAATTTATTTAATTGCAAAATGCATAATGAATAGTTACAAGATGTATAGACTTAAGTATTTAAAAATAAACAACATAAAACATATCAAACTTTCACTTAATATGATTTACAAACTTACAACTTACTCTTTAACCTTCTTCGAATTAATGGAGAGGATTCAATAATAAACTTGATTTTTAGAACCTCACATTGAGTTGCGCTTGTGCTCAAAACTTTAATTTAACACATTTGTGTCATACATTGACCTCCAACTCCTTATCGATCATATCCTTTGAAGTGCACATTATCAAATTCAATATGATTCATGCGAGCAAAGAACACAAAATTAAAAGTTAAAAGACCCATCTCATTTGTTGTCGCGCCACAATACTAGAGTTTGTGATTCCCACAATCCAGACTCATTGTGCAAAACAAGACCCCAAACTAACCTTATAAACTCATAAGCACGTCTCTTTTCAAAACACAGCAGGATTGTAACAGTTTGTAATTGTTGTCATGTTTGTAATTTTAGTAAGTCAAGAGCTATTTAGTTTGTACGAAACAAATGGAATATATTCAAATCAATAGAGATAGAAGTCGTGCATAGAGTAACTGAGTCTCCACGAGTTGTCAAGGTGGAACTTGGAATGCTAGAGATTAGGAAGCCCTATACTAAGAATGTCAGGGTGCACGTTGTCTTCATTGACAAAGGCAAAGGTACGTTCACTCCAACTAGTTTAATAAAACGATCCCAAATTAAATTTAGATGACAACGGTCATAAAAAAGGATGTAAAATATTTTATGAAATAAGTGCACCGTAACAAGTAAGGAAGGAATAGTTTACTTGCACATTGATGTTACTATGCACAATTGAATCGATATCATATTTAAGAGACCACGGTATAATCTAATATGGGAATATCATCTAAGGGTCCGTTTGATTACAAATGTGGAAAATATGTGGAGAGAAAATATTTTACAAGGAATTGAATTGACTAGAAATTATTTTATTGGGAATTGTAATTAATTGTGTTTGATTGGTATAATTTTTCATGGAAAATGTTGAAAGTTTTGTGTCCATTTGGCTTCGTTTTTTTTATGAAAATTGTCCATTAAAGTGATAATTTTTTTTCCATTAAAGTGATAAATTGTTTTTACCATTGGGTCTATAATTTGTTCCAATTGCCAAAAATAAAAAAATTACTATACTGAATACCATTCATTTGACTTTATTTTGCATGAAAATTGTCAATAAAATTGATGATTATTTTTATCAATGTGTCTATAATTTTTTCCAATTGCAAAAAAAAAAAACTGAAAACAGAATTCCTACCTAAACCAAAACAAAAGGAATTCCATGAAAATGAGGAAAAGTCGGCGCCCATGCAAAATTTTGTTCATCAAACACCATTAAAGTGGGAAAATGGAATTCCATTTTCCTTGGAAAACTAAGGGTATCAAATGGACCCTAAAATGTAACTCGTGTTATTTAATTTGGTTAGTTACTCTGTCGTTAACATATATTCCGCACTCTCGATCCAACCTAAGAACATGCATAGAACACGAAAGAGGTGAATGCAACTATAAAACATTAACAACTAAGAGATTGTTATCTCTTTTAGAACAAAACACAAATGCAGTTGAGGTATATAATGCATCTTGTTGTGGTTTGACCCAAATTCTAGTGGATATTGGAGTGTATATTGGAATGGTCTTGAAGAGATCAAAATTATGGACCGGAGGAAAAAGTCGTCGCATTTTCGCTAGTTGGACGCTCGAGCGAGCCAAGTAGAAAACAACCCGAATCACTCGCCTGGCGTCTTCTGACTCTCGCTCGAGCGACAGGTTTATCTAACCCAGACCCATTTTCGATTTTTACACGATTTTGGATCCTATTCTTCTACAAATTGTTCTTTAGGGTTCATGTGTGTATATATGGCATGACTTGTATAGAAAAACAGAACATAACATAATAGAGAGAGATTCATACAACATTTTGAGAGTTTTAGATTTCAATTGAGTGCATTGAGATGTTATAAATACAACTGCTGTTGATTATTGTGGATTTCTTCTTTTCTACCCTTGATTTTTTCCTAAATTAGGTTTTCGCGTAAATTTTGGTGTTTATTTCATTATCGTCACTATCACTCGATCCAACATTCATAACAAGTGGTATCAGGGCAAGGTTGATTGTTCCGCATGGCGACAATGAAGTATGATATCCCGTGGATAGAAACACGAGATTTACCTTATAACAAGTGAAGATACGAGCAGTTCTAGCACAAATGGATTTGGAGGAAGCCTTGCTTGGCTTTGATAAGATGTCTGCTGCTTGGACATATGATGAAAAGCAGCGTATGGATCAAAAAGTCCAATCTCAAATTTATCTATATCTTTCAAATCAAATTCTTCGTGATGTTCTAAAGAAGAGAAGTGTAGCTGTGTTGTGGTTGAAATTGAAGCAACTTTGCATGACAAAGAGTTTAACCAGCAAGCTACACTTGAAACAACGCTTGTATTCTCACCGAATGTCTGAAGGTACGTTATTGGATGATCACTTAACTATGTTCAAAGAAATCGTGACAGATTTTGAGATATTGGAAGCTAAGTATGAAGAGGAGGACTTGGAGTTGATGTTGTTGTGTTCTCTACCACTATCGTATGTGACTTTTAGAGATACTTTTCTCTATAGTCGTGATACTCTCACTGTGGAAGAGGTATATATGTTTTACTATCTAAGGAGAAGATGATGTATCTTGCTGGAGGATTTAGGAATCATGCTGAAGGCTTTGTTGTTTGTAGGAGAAATCAATATAGGAATCTTAGTAGAAATATGAGGCACAGATTGAAATCTAGACATGCTGATAAGACATGTCACTATTGTAACAAGAATGGGCATATTAGAGCATGCTTTAAAGAACAAAAATAAAGGTGCTGGTGCTACTAAGAAAGGGAAGCAACTTGTTAATTTAGCGGAGGCTGATATTGTGGAAGATGGGCAAAGTGAATGAGAGATTCTTGTGATTTCTGACATGGGTTCCAAACCACATGAGGAATGGGTTCTTGACTTGGCTTTTACTTTTCATATATGTCCCAACCGAGACTAGTTTTTAACATATGAATAAGTTTCGAGAGGTACAATTATTAATGGAAACAACTCGCCTTGTAAAATTGTTGAAGTTGGTACAGTCAAAACCATAATGTTTGATGGGGCTATCGGAACACTAACAGATGTAAGGCATGTTCCAAATCTAAAGCAGAATCTCATATCTTTTAGTGCACTTGACTCAAAGGGTTATAGGTACACCGGTGAATGTGGAGTTTTGAAGGTGAGCCGGAGGCTCTTATTGTCATAAAGGGACATAAAAGTTCTACACAATTATACATTTTGCATGGTTTTAGAATAATTGGGGATGTAGCAGTTTCTACTTCTTCTTTGATCGATGATGAAATTACAAAACTTTAGCATATACAACTCGAGCATATGAGTGAGAATGGTATGACAGATCTTAGTAGAAGGGGGTTTTTGATGTGTAGAAGACCAACAAAATAAACTGTTGTGAGCATTATATCTTTAGGAGACAGAAGAGAGTCAGATTCACGAAATGAAGATACAACATGAAAGGAACACTTGAATATATCTATTCAGATCTTTGGGGAGCAGCCAGGGTACTAACAAAAGGAGGCCATTATTATTTATTGACAGTGATCGATGATTTTTTCAGGAAAGCTTGTTCTTCTTGAAGTAAGGGAGTGATGTATTTAGGACCTTCAAGGAGTGGAAAACATTGGTAGAAAAGTAGACTAGAAAATAAGTGAAACGTCTACGCAAAGATTCAATATGGTAAATGCGAAAGCAGTACTCCCTTGGTTGTTCACTTCAAATTATCATCTAACTTGTATCCTCAGTCAGATGAAGACATTGATTACATGTCTCGGGTTTCTTATTCCAGTGCAGTTGGTTCGTTTATGTATAAGACATGATTTAACACATGCAACTAGTATAGTTAGCAGATACATGGCAAATCCTGGCAAGGAACATTGGAAAGCAATGCACTGGATCTTCATATACTTGAGGGGCTCTTCTAATGCTTGTTTATATTTTGGTAAAAATTTAGATGGAGTCATTGGGTATGTGAATTCAGATTCTGTAGGGGACCTTAATAAGAGGAGATCACTTACATGGTATATGTTTACCCTTGAAGACTGTGCTATCAGCTCGAAAGCTACTTTGCAAAATGCAATAGCTTTGTATACAACAAAATTAAAATACACGGTCATTACAGAAGCATGTAAGGAGGCTATGTGATTGAGATGATTGATTGGTGAAATTAGTGAAAACTTGTAGATGTCTACTATTCGTGTGAAACCCGCAAGCGTACGAGATCGTTAACAAGTAATAGAATTGAAGTTTACTAACTTTTTATGGGCTTCGAATTATGTAAAGAAAAGATAATTTGATTTTTTTATGTTAAATTAATCTTTAAAAAGGGTAAAAATGTGATTTTTATCAATTTATAGATGATTGTATTGGATCTCTATTTGAATGATTAGAATGCATTAAAGTTCATATTATCTTTATGATTTGCACATGTGATAAATGTTATTTCAACATCTATTGCACATATGTTAAATTTGCCACGTTCTAAACTTATTGTGAGCTTTCAAACACTACAACAAGCAACTAATTATCTAAGTTGTGCCCAATCAATCAAATAATGTAATAGGTATGCAAAATTAATTAAGAAACACAAGAAATAAACTAAACTATTAGTTTTGAATTAAAACAAATGGGGTTCATCTTTATCCAATACAAAAGCAGGTATAGACTAGCATGTTAATATATAAATTACAAGAAGAATAACAGAAAAACGTCACCCGGATCATCAAATAAATCAACAAATGTTGATCTTCAAACCCAATGTAAAATTTTTAAAATCTTGATGTAATTGACCTTCAATTTCTTGCTATAGCTTGATCTCATCTTTCAAAATATAGTAATTGACCCTTTGTTTTTGATGAAACTATTGTGTATGGAGAGGCAAGACAAGTTTTTCTTAATGTGTAGCCCTAGTTCTCTATTTATAAGAGCTAAAAATAGGTCAAAATCGTGATCAATTTTGTTTTCAAAAGAGTTTGAATCGCAAAAGAAAACTAAAGATTCATCTGTAAAAATGGTCCCCGCGTGCGTCGTAGAACTAAATGGCTCTTGGGTTGGAGAAAATAGGGTGCCGCGCACCATGAATTGCCTTAGCCCACGCAGGTTCGTCTCTGAGCAGCTTTCGGTATTTTGGTCATACTTTCTCTACAAGTATCTGATTGAGCTGATTCAAAAGGCATCGGAAAGGTAATCCAAAGGGCTACGATTATTCTATGAATTTTTTTCCAGTTCGAATATTTTATATCTGAAAAATGGGTCTCAAGTTGAGGCTAAAAATTCATAGCATAACTTCTTCTACTGAAAATTGATTTGAGAAAATATTTCCACTATATTTCACTTATTTGACCTCCGATTGCATCCAATTGATCCTATATGATCTTCAATCATCATTTTGTGCTTTGAATCAACTATTGAAAGTTTATACTTTGGTTCCCAAACTTTGGATTTACTTTATTTTTGCACGTTTTTCTTTCATTTCTTCCAAATTCACCAATTTGCATTGAGTTCAACCTAACAAATATAATTAACACAATCATCCAAAATTCCTAACAAATACTCTTATTTAATGGCCTAGATAAGTGTACAGAATGCACTTATCATCAACAGTATTATGTGATAATCAAAGTGCAATTTTCTTGACTAAGGATCGGATGTTTCACAAGAGGACTAAGCACATTGATGTGAGGTATCATTTTGTGCGTGATGTGATTACTCGTGGTGATATTGTAGTGGACAAGATTGATATCAAGGATAATCCTCCTGATATGATGACAAAATCACTTTCTATTGCTAAGTTTGAACATTGCTTGAAGTTAGTGGGTGTTTTTCATTGATTTAGTGAATTGGGTCTTGTTTAGGAGAGGAGTGGTGTTTATTGATGGAGTCATGACTTGGAATTCTTTGTATTGGAATTTGGGTCAAGGTGGAGATTTGTTATGGTTTGACCCAAATTCTAATGGATATTAGAATCTAAATTGAAGTGGTTTTGAAGAGATGAAAATTATGGATCGAAGGAAAAAGTTGTCGTATTTTCTCTAGTGCTTGACCTTGAGCGAGCCTAATAGAAAAAAACTTGAGACTTGGTTTGTCCTATCGGCCCACGCCAGTTTTCGATTTTGACGCGATTTCGGACTCCTATTCTTCTACAACTTGTTCTCTAGGGTTTATGCATATATATTGCATGACTTGTATAGAAAAACATAACATACATAATAGAGATAGATACATACAATATCTTGAGAGTTTTAGATTTCAATTGAGTGTCTTGAGATCTTGTAAACACAATTGCTATTGATTATAGTGGATTTCTCATCCTCTGCCCAAAGTTTTTTTCTGTATTGGGTTTTCACATAAATCTTGGTGTTTATTTTCTTGTTTATTTCATTATCGTTATTATCACTAGATCCAGAATTCACAACACATCTACTGAATAGTAATTTCAGTTTTTTATTCAATTAACAAGTTCCTCTGTCTGTCTTTCTCTCCATTTATGTCTATATATACTTATGAGCTTAATCCTGTACTACTCATAGTTTAAGGTACAAGACATTATTGTTAAACAAGATGAGCAGACCTTCGAGGCTGTGAAAGAAAATTCGGTGAGGAGGCCAACTTGGAAAACACTGGGCCCAAGGATGCAAATGGGTTCTTGGAGACCAAACTAAGGTACTACATAAAGGAGTTTGAGCAGTCTAAGGCTGATGCTCGGAGGCAGGAGAAAAGGCAGTGAAAGATTACATTTCCAACTTCCACCTCACTGAAGAGTATCAGCACTTTGATGCTTATTGGAGGAGGTTTACCTATGACAAAGTGGTGGATAGGGTTGGGAAGCTTTATACGGAGCTTGATGCTTCTGAAGTTAGGGTAGGATTTTGGAGGAACAGACCCCTACTGATGATATAGTTGAAGCTGAATTGGAACCAAAATGTGCTTCACAAGAAACAACCGGTCAAGAAACTGCTGAGGCATCTGCCATGGAGGCATCAGACTCCTTGCCTCCTACGTAGTGTAGAATTTTTTTTCTTTATGTAATGGCTAAGGCCCTCCAATATACAAATATTTATTAATGAAGTATTTATTTATCTAATTTCCTATTTTTGAGAGCTGGAATTTCAACTAACACTTAACCTTCAGCAATCAGAACATGTCTTGCACTAATAACTTGAACCCACTTTAAGCAGAACTAAAGCACTTGAACTTGGAAATCAGAACTTGTCTTACACTAATAACTTGAACTTACTTTAAGCAGAACTAAAGCACTTGAACTTAGCAATTAGAACTTGTCTTGCACTAATTTAAACTTACTTGAAGCAGAACTGAAACACTTGAACTTAGCAATCAGAACTTATCTTTCACTTTAATAACTTGAACTTACTTTTTTATTGTCCATTTCCAAAACATTTCGCCTCATTATAGAAGGGTCGTGCTATACGCCTCGGGGGATTAAGACATAATCCACTTTAGGATCAACTCCTCCCCCTTCGAGACGTCCCTGCTTTCCCACATGGTGGATTGTTCATCCACGTAGAGGCTTCGCTCATGGCGTTTAGCTTCGTCATGGGAGGCTTGTATTGTATGCCTCGAATGATCAACGAGGTAATCCCTTTGGGGATCAGATCCTTCCATTTCAAGGTGCCACGATTTCCCACATGGTGGATGGTTCATCCATGCACAGGCTTCTCTCATGACTTTCAGTTTCTTCATGGGAGACTTGTGTTGTACCCCTCGAAGGATCAACGAGGTAATCCCTTTTGAGATTAGATCCTTCCCTTTCGAGGCACCCACACTTCTTCACATAGTAGATGGTTCATCCATGTGAAGGCTTATCTCTTGACCTTCAGTTTTGTCATGGGAGGCTTATGTTGTACGCCTCGGAGGATCAACGAAGTAATCTCTTTTGGGATTATATCCTTCCCTTCCAAGGTGCCAATGCTTCTCTACATTGTGGATGATTCATCCATGCGAAGGCTTTTCTCATGACTTTTAGCTTCATCATGGGAGGCAAGTGTTGTACGCCTCGAAAGATTAACGAGGTAATGCCTTTCAAGATCAGATCACCCCTTTCGAGGTGCCCACACTTAGAACATTTTATCGCTAAACCTAAGGAAATAATGTGGATAGAAGGGACATCAACGTGGATTCAACACATAAGAGCCTTTCTTAAGGATCAAATACTCCCAGAAAACAAATAAGAGACCTATAAACTTAGGAAAGAAATCGGCCCACTTTGTATTCTAAGATGAGGTGCTCTACGAAAAAGGTTTTTCCTTATCTCTCATCCAATGTGTCAAAAGGAGAAAGCCACCTACATTCTCTATAAGATCTATGAGAGAGTGTATGGCAATCACACTAGAGGACTTTCGTTGGCACAGAAAGTGCTAGGCGGGGATATTATTGGCCCATATTGAAAAAGGACGCAATTCAATTTGCACGGAGTGCAATAAATGCCAACATTTCTCTCCCATCCAAAGATAGCCCTCCCAAAAGTTAATAGTGGTGTCTATCCCTTGACCATTTGCCAAATGTGGTATTGACCTTATAGGCTATTTACCTAAAGGAAGAGGTAGTATAAGTTACGCTATTGTTACCATCAATTACTTCACAAATTGGGTTGAAGTTGAATCTTTGGCCAAGATTACGGAGGCTAACACTTCCAAGTTCTTATGGAAAAACATTATATGTCGATTTAGAATTGCCCATTCAATTGTCTTCGACAACAGGCGTCAATTTGACAACAGAAAGGTCAGAAACTTGTGTGAATAACTCTGAATCTTTGCTACAAGTCAACTTGGCCAGAGCGTCATCTGGGCTAGCTCGAGTTTCTCAAAGTTGGAAGCAGATCCATCACCTACTTGAGGTATGCAGCCATGCCCTTATCCCTTGCCGTGAAACTCCTATTAACCTGACTAACTACTAGTTGGGAATAAGTGTTAGCGAGCGTCCTTTTCACATGCATCTCTTTAGCCAACCTTAGGCAGGCCAGCAGTGCTTCATATTCAACCATGTTGTTGGTGGCTTTAAATCCAAACCTTACTGTGTAGTTGAGCTTTTATCTCTTGGGGCTAATCGAGACCACATCGCGCGTAAGCCCATTTCCTCAAATTAACCATCTACGAACAAATTCCAAGTGAGAGCATCTGTAGGTTCCATGGTTTCTTCCATCTCCGGGACATTAGTGAATTCCACAACAAAATCTGCGATGACCTGACCTTTGATGGCTGCTCTCATTTTGTAAACAACATTGAATTCACTAAGTTCAACAACCCATTTCAACAATCTTCCTGAGGCATTGAGTTTTTGAAGCACTTACCTGAGAGGGAGTTTTTTCAGCACATGTATTGTGTGAGCTTGAAAATACGGCCTTAATTTCATAAGGCTAATTTTTCCATGTCAAGTTAGAGGATTTCAGCCGTTAAAAGTGATTTTCTCATGTAATAGATAGGTAGTTGAAGGGCGTCTTCCTTTCTTATGAGAACTGCTCTAATGGCTTCATTAGAAATGACCAAATAGAGTTGAGTACCTATCTAGATTTAGGTTTAGAGAAGATGAGGGGCCCCCCTAAGAGCTTTTTCAACCCTGGAAGGCCTCTTCGTACTCCTCCGTCCATTGAAAGTTCTTACCTCCTTTCAAGATTTAGGGCAAGCTTGGAGAAATCGATGCACACTCTCCATTTACCACTATGCTTCTTCACCAATATCGGGTTTGAAACCCACCTTAGGTAGACAGCCTCTAGGATGAAACCATTCTTTATTAACTTTTATACTTCTTCCTCTAGGGCCTCGTATCTTTCTAGGTTGATAGCCCTCCTCTTTTGTCTGTATGGGGCAACCTTAGGATCAACTTTCAGGTGGTCACAACTAATTGTTGGGTCAATGCCTACCATATCCCTGTGCTTCCAAGCAAAGACATCAAGATTTTTACATAGAAAACCTTTTTATTTTTCCTTAGCCTCTGGTGGTAGATCTCTCCCTACCTAAAATTCCTTGTTAGAATCTTGAGGATCCACTTGGGAACTTTCAAACTCTTCTATTGGTGTTGTTTGGGATTCAAATTCAATGATAAGTGGATCTAGTTCATCGAGCACTACTAGCTGGAGCGTCTCCCTGCCCAAAATTTTGTTATGTAGCATCCACCATATCTACATCTATAAGTACAACATTAACATCGCTGGGCTCAACCTTTCTAATGGAATTCAAGTAGCATTCACGTGCCCCTCTTTGGTTACCCCTTATAGTAGCAAGCCCCTGCTCAGTGGGAAATTTCATGCGTAGATGATGAATGGAGGTACGACCCACAGGTCATTCAGGGCGGGTCTACCTAACACCCTATGGTAAGCTGATCTGCTATCTGCTACCAAGAGTCAAGAAGTTTAAGGCTGTATAGGATGGCTCTCACATTTCCACGACAAGGTTTATTTTTTCCCTTGGGATGATGCTGTCTTTAGTAAAGCCGTATAGGGGGGTTGCGATGTGAGTTACTTCGTGGTCAACAATCATTTTGTCAAAAGTGGCTCCAAAGAGCATGTCACGGAGCTGCCATTATTTACCAGCATCTGCTTTTACCATTTCTGGCCACGACGGCTCTTACCACAAGGGCATCACAATGTGGATAATTTATTCCCTCAGTGTCAGCCTAAGTGAAAGATATTGGGGGTAATGGCCTCCCTCGTGAACTGATGTCTACTATATAGCTTGTCATCATGGGAACCTTAGCTTCTCTTACGTAATACCTTTGGGAATTCTGATGTGAACCTAGCCAAGAATTAATCTTGGGAACCCACGAACAAGATGGAACCAACCAAAGAAAGCTAGAAATCACGTCGACTAAAGATCAACCTGACCCGTTGTTCGATTCCGAGTGAGAAATCCGACCCATTGATTACCCGGAACAAGAACCGTGAAGTGGGAACGCCACAAAAGGACTGCGATCTCCTTTTGATAAGTTCAGTTAGATCTTTAAGCCACCAAGAACATTGGAGGAATAAATCTCACAAGTTGTATATAATC
>CAIGRF010295818.1:0-10270 GCA_903798235.1 Fraxinus ornus | reverse complement strand
ATCACAAAATTTAATTTTCATACATTTATAATATTTTTAAAAAAATTGTACACATAACAAGTTGTTCGTGTACAATTTTTAATTCCGCATACTAGAAATTGAAGTAGTCGGTCCCAAGTCCGGATAAAGGAGGAGGGTCTATCTTTATTTTTTTATCCATAAAAAATAAAAATGTTTTGAAAAATGTATATTTAAAAAATGGTTTACAAAATGTGTTTATACTTTATATATACATTTTTTTCAAATTTAAGTATAAAATGGGTAAACAAAAAACTTATTACATTATTACTCAACAAAACAATTTTTGTTCTTATTTTTTTAGAAATTATAAATGTTTTTGAAAATGTATATTTAGAAATTAATCACAAAATGTGTATACATATATCTTTTACAATTAAATTAGTGTGTAGTCTAATGTGTTAAAAAAAAAAATTAGAAAAACAAGCCAAGAGCCACGAGCCGAGCGCTTGGCTCGACTCGTTTTTGGGCGAGCTCGGGCACGAGCCGAGCTCGCCCATTTGCCCACGAGCTCGGCTTGGCCCATTGCCACCTCTAAGAATACCAACGAGCGAGCACGAGCCGAGCTCGTGTTGGCCGGCTCGGCCCATTGCCACCTCTAGGAATACCAAATATCAACTACTTAATTATTGGGGATCACTAGCTCGTGTTGGCCGGCTCGACCCATTGCCACCTCTAGAATACCAAATATGATGTGCATGCCCATGTGTTTTTAGTTTGGATCATTTCAGATATGTGCTTTGCCCAACTATTTCTAGACTTCATTGCTAACATTTATCCAAAGGCTTATATATAAATGTGTTATTTTCTTGTCCCAAAAAAATCCAGGGCTCGTTGAGAGAGAACGAAGAGCAAGATGATGACTACTCAATTCCTAACGGCGACTGATTGGATTATGTATCCTCTCCACATTGTCTGGCTGAAATTGTAAGCCTCTTTTTGCTTTCCGCGACTTGCATAACTTCTCCTCCATAACAATTTCGTGCATATGTGGGCCTTATTTACTTCTATTTCTTTTCTTTGTCCCTGGAGGTTATATACATTGGAGTTGTGATTGCTAGTGGGTGTTGAGATCTTAAAATTTGGTTACTATTTTTAGTCGTGGTAAGTCTTGATTACTTTGAGTAAAAGAATATTCATATTCATTGTTGTATACTATGATCTCTGTTCTAAAAAGCGCATCTAGGCGCGAAGCGTGATGAAAACGCTTTACCTTGAACCTAAGCGAAAATTAAGCGGTTAACGATAATGTTGATCGCTTAATGCTCGCCTAGACGTTACTAGGCGCTTCTAGGTGTCCCCTAGGCATTAGAGACGCCTAGGCTTGCCTCCGCCTCAGACCCAATTTTTTAATAAAACCTATAGCCCAGACTCAGTAACTAATTATCTTTTCAAACTTCAAAAACTCCAGATTTCAGAGAACTGAGAAAACGAAAGAACGAAAAAAAAGACGAAAGAACGTCTTAAAACCTCTCAATTTCTCCGTACATTACACTAATTGGGTAGCAGGAATGTATAGCATTATGAGGTTATTATGTTTTACATTGTATTTGTAATTTTGAGTCATGTGATTCTCAGTAAATTTTGCTTAAATTTCTTTTTTTTTTTGTTTCCCATGTTTCAACTTTCCTATACTTTTGGCATCTGGCTTTTGTGTCTAATTTCAATTATTATTAATTTATTAAATGAGTAATAAAAATTTGTATTGTTTATATTTTTTTTATGTTGAAATTATTAAGTAAATATAGTATTTTATAATTTTATATGTTTAGTATGTATTATTTGTATTATTGAATTTTTTAACAATGATTAAGAATTTAAAATAATATTAAAAAAACACTTTTTTACGCTTAAGTTTCGCCTAGGCTGGCCTGGCCTAGACTCGTAAAGTTTGAAGCTTGACCTTCACGTCTGACTAGCTTTACGCTTTTTAGAACACTAACTATGACCAATTGCTTCATGCTATGACGTTGCGGTGGCAAATCTTGCCTTTGCATCCAAGAAACACACAAGTGGTATTTGCAGAAATTTGACAATTATCCCAAAGAATAATGCTCATTGTACAATGTTGAGTTACAAAATTGAGTTACAACCTCTCACAAGAGAGGTGTGACCCACTATTATTTTAATTGCGGGGTCCACCTCCCTTGTGAGTGATTGTAACCCAATGTTGTAATCCAACATTGTACATGTAGCATTGTTGTATCCCAAAAACCGTTTTGCGATTGTTCCATCTGTTAATCGAGGAGGTCACATTATCAAACTGTATATATGTTCTTGTACAGGGTAAGACGAAGGCCCTATGTTTCTTTTATTTAATAATGATGAAAGCCCCTCAAACTTTTGGAAATAGTTAGATTTGGCCTATGAAGGTATATTCCATTCGATGGTCCGAATTTCAAAACTTAACCTTGGTTAAGAAACTTTAATTAGCTTAACCACGGTTGCTTTCATCAACGGTTCTTTTATCCTAATCTGCTTACCAGATCGCTACGCGTGTCCTAATTAAACGGTCAGAATCATTCATCAGTGGATAACCACTTCACTAGCTGCTATATAAACACTTCTTCGCATAAACCCTAACAAGCACAAGTAGACAAATATTGTGTGAGAAAAATAACAAAATTCATAGAAATGGCAAACCCCAAGGTTTACTTCGACATGACTATCGGCGGCCAACCGGGCGGTAGGATTGTCATGGAGCTCTTCGCCGATGTCGTACCCAAGACCGCCGAGAATTTCCGTGCCCTTTGCACCGGTGAGAAAGGCGTTGGGAGATCCGGCAAGCCTTTGCACTACAAAGGATCATCCTTCCACCGTGTGATCCCTGACTTCATGTGCCAGGGTGGAGACTTCACCGCAGGGAACGGTACCGGCGGAGAATCGATCTACGGCGCTAAATTCGCTGATGAGAACTTCGTGAAGAAGCACACGGGTCCTGGAATCCTCTCCATGGCTAATTCTGGGCCTGGGACTAACGGATCTCAGTTTTTCATCTGCACCGCCAAGACTCAGTGGCTTGACGGCAAGCACGTGGTCTTCGGACAGGTGGTTGAGGGATTGGATGTTGTGAAGGCCATCGAGAAGGTCGGATCTGGTTCTGGAAGGACCTCCAAGCCTGTTGTGGTCGCTGACTGTGGTCAACTCTCTTAGATCTATCTAGTGAAGATCTGTTGTTATATCAAAGATCCGATGATGATCTATGGATTAGTTCTACTTTCTCTGTTTCGTTTTAATTTTTATGACTATTTTAGTTTCCTGTTGGGCTTGTGTTTATCGAAGTTTGTTCAGTGAGACTGAATTTTATTCTGTTTAATCTGGATTTCCTTGATAAATAAGATTCATGCAACTTTTTATGCTTGATAAGCACTATTGATTGTTGTTTGATGATAATTTTTTTTCTTTCATGATTCTTCATATTGGAGTACTCGACAAATGTATCAAAAGGGCAGCATAATTTGTGTGATAAAACGGAGCAAAACTCTGTTGTAGAATTGAATCACTTTGTGAATTGGAATCAGGCACAAGTGAAAAAGGGATCTTCAATCATTTTACGCCTGCACATAAAGATGGACAGATGGTAGCCGATTGAGAGATGTCAAAGAAGACTTTTGAGTGCACAGTTTTATATTATATATTTTTGAGAAAGAGACGGAGGACTCAAGTTTGGTAAATAAATGAATGAATCAGCCAAACAAAAAAACTCGACAGACTACATAGATTGTTTGGAACTTGATGCATATTTAACAAGGAAGCTAGTCTGTCATATACATCAAACCAATTTAACATATGGGCTTTAAGTTTGGCGGTCACTAATGCAACACATTTTCACTCGAAATTTGATGATTTTCCAATGGATTTAGATATCGAGTTTGCATAATTGTGGAAATATGCCATAATTATCTATAAGCCTGATTGGGTAAAAGACATTTTTTCTCCCGTCATGACCAAGTAGACTAAAACCCATATACATTTTAATTATGATATGACCAAGTAAACTAAAACCCATGTACATTTTAATTATGATATCAATAAACAAATATAACAACAATTAATGGTCATCAACTTCATCCTCGCGGTCATTCCCTTCATTGCTGGGACTCGACGATTCTCTACTGGCAACAATATAGACATAAAGTGAAGTGCTTAACCATCTCTTTAAATGTATGTTTAAGATAAATGTACGTTCTTTATTCCATGAAAATAAAGACTTACAATGCGGCTAATCCCAAGACTAATTAATGTCAATGAATGGAGCGATGAGTAAGATGAAGATGATGAAGTGGGGAGGACGATGAGGATGCAGAAGAGGAGGAAGTCGAGCACAGGTAAAATAAACTACAAGCTAAAAAGAATGAATCAAAAGTAGATGTGACAAGTATACTAAAAAAAAAAAACTCAATAGGTTGAGGGCTTCTACTGCTATTTTTCCATAAATAAAGCGCTGTACTGAGAGTTGAATTGTAATGTTATACAGTGTTGTAGTTCATGTAACTGGTGTATGTAGTATTTACTGTAGAGAAGAAAGATAAAGGGGGAGATATGGGCGTCGGATAATACGAGAGGGCTAATACTGGCAATGGTGTCGAGCTTGTTCATTGGGGCGAGCTTCATCTTGAAAAAAGAAAGGTCTCAGGCGTGCTGCTGGTGGTGGTACTCGAGCAGGTGGGGAATATCCAATCTTTGTCTTTTTCTTTTTTGGTTGTTCTCTAGTTTTTTTGAGTAGTTAGGTAGATCTCTGCTTCACGGAGCCGGTATATGTTTATTCATTTCAAGGGAAACAACTGATTGTCTCCAGGGCTATTATTGGGAATATATTAGCCTCTTTACTGATCTATGTTTTGTTTTGAATTATAAGCAATTTCAATTTTTTTTTTCATGCATATAGTAATTACTGTACAAAACTATCAAATAAATAATGATTAACCCAAGCATTCTGATTTGGTAGTTGTGCTACCGTACAATCTGTTGAGTTGCTATGGTGAGATATGAAAATAGATCGTGGATGGTTTTAGTGTGCTGGGATAAAAATAGTGCTATCAAGGTCAATCTTTGAAGATGAGTGGCTGAGAAATTCAATTTTTGGACTTTGTGCTGTGATTTTATATTTTAGCACACAAAGAGCTTTAAATGAGCAAGTGCAGTGATAGATTATGCCTGTCAATTATGAGACTTGAATCACCAATAAGAGTGATCTCATTTTCATGCAATTGATGGGTGTTTGAATGTGAGCTTTGGTTGGCAGAGTTTATGGTATTTGAAAGTTCATGTTTCGATGGGGTGTTTGTGCTGGTGTCTTTATCAGCATTGGAAAATTGGAAATGCCAATGGGTATGTGTATTGGAAACTACGGTCACCCCCCATATGGAGGGTTTTATTCTCTTAACATGAAATCTTTATACTAGTGTAGTTAAACCCAAAAACTCATCTGGGACTGAAGTTGTGACTTGTGAGAACTGCACAAAACCCAAGGATGAACAAGCTGCTGCAATTTGGGAGTGCATGCAGGATATCTGAAATGATTTAGCATGTCCCCCCAAAAAATTTAAGCACTTCTGATTTAACATCAATAATTCACTTCAGAGTCGTCAAATAACTTTCTTTTCATCTGCTCCAAAGTGGCGTGACTGGGTCCAATTCTTTGCTTTGCTTACCTTCTTATTGTCTTAAAATGCTTGGTCCCAGCTCACACATTTGCTTGTCAAGCTTGAGTGGTATCAATTATATAGATTGACTGGCAGCAAACTTGTCTTCATGGTTCTTGAACTGTTTTGTGTAAGGGAAGAGGAATTATGATTGGCATTTTTTTACCACCTCTATAGCAACCTAATTAAGGATTTTATTTGTTTTGATCTATCTATTGGCTTGAAGGTGACTTGACTGTCAGGATATACCCCCTCCCCTTATAAGGATCCTTGTCCTTTATTGTGTATATATTTTTTAGCCTTTATATACAACCTCCATTTCTTTTGTGTGTGTATACTTGCACTTTCAGACCGTGTAACTCCTTTTGAATCTTTTATGCAGGTTTTGGAGGCTACACTTGCTGGAACCACTCTAGTGGACTGGCATGATTATAAGTAAGTTGTGGATTATGTTCATAACAGTTGCTCCATTCTGATTACCAGCGCAAGAATTCTTTCTGCCGCTATATTAGTAACTGGCTAATTGCCTTTGCGTGCTGTGATTGTTGGAGAAGTAGCAAATTTTGTAGCTTATATTTACGCTCNATACAACCTCCATTTCTTTTGTGTGTGTATACTTGCACTTTCAGACCGTGTAACTCCTTTTGAATCTTTTATGCAGGTTTTGGAGGCTACACTTGCTGGAACCACTCTAGTGGACTGGCATGATTATAAGTAAGTTGTGGATTATGTTCATAACAGTTGCTCCATTCTGATTACCAGCGCAAGAATTCTTTCCGACGCTATATTAGTAACTGGCTAATTGCCTTTGCGTGCAGTGATTGTTGGAGAAGTAGCAAATTTTGTAGCTTATATTTACGCTCCAGCTATTCTTGTGACCCCTCTTAGTGGATTGAGTATAATTGTTAGGTATGTTCTTTGACTTCAATTGAGTGTGATAACTAGCTTTGATAATATTTACACAACTAACCCTTTTCATGAATCTGATAGTGCTATTATGGAACACTTTATGTTGAAGGAGGGGCTGCGACAGATGGGTATGCTGGGATGTTTGTTTTGCGTTGTAGGATTGGTAGTAATTGTAATTCATGCACCTCAGGAACAAATGACGACTTCTGTACAAGAAATCTGGATTTTGGCTACTCAACCAGGTTCCCACCTCTTTCTTCCGCATTTTCTTTTCTTTTCATATTTTGTGTCAATATATATTGTTGTTAGACCGCAGCTCATTTCTTCTCATTGCTTATGTCTACATCATTTCTGATTTATGTAGCAGATACAGTGTCAATAATTCTAACTCTGATTCTGCATTTTGAGCCTCTCTAAGGGCAGACAAACATATCTATAGTATTTGATGGAGAACTTCTATCTCATACTGGCTTTTTATTTTTCATGTTGCCATGTAGGTGGTCAGTATAAAGGCAATTGGTATTGCAATATAGCTTACACCGGAGGGCATAATCAAATTGGATATCCCCAGACTTGGTTTATCTTTTCAGTTGCAGTAATCTTTGTGATTGCACAGGTAAATTATCTCAACAAGGTGGTCTTATTTTTATTAAGATTCATGGTAAATTTTTGGTGTTTTCAGGCGTTGGATTAGGATAATGTTTGCCTTCTATTCACTGCCTTTCACCAAAATATTTGCCGTATTATATGTGCATATTGTGCTTATATATGTGAGTATTCAGGTTTCCGAAATGAATCTAATCATTGATGGAGCATGAATGATGTCCTCGTTTTTCTGCAAAATGAGTTTGATGCGGTGCCCACGGCCCACCTGGTATAGTTGCTAATGCAATATCACTGGGATGTGCCGTAGACTATAAGTTTGATAGATGTGCAAAGGTGTTTATATTAATAAGGGGTGATTGGGAGGAAGGAGAGGCAGGTTGATTTTACGCCCAGAGGTTGAGGTTGCTCGTGCTGCTCTTTGGTTGGAGAAGCTGAAAACAATTTCAGGGGTGAGTTAATGACCAAATGGTTCAGCTTTTCGGTGTTCCGTTTCTCAGCATGGGTTGTGCTCTGAGTACTTTGCAGTACATCTTTGGATATTTATTAGACGATTCTAGGAATTCATATAAACATACATGGAAATCAGAAGTTTCCTTTAGAAAAAGCTAGATTATTTTATTTTATTTTTTGTAACATTTGTAATTTCAGAAATTTATCCTAAAAATAAAGGACCTATCTAATGGTTTCATGGATAAGATCTTGTGTCTTTTGACTCTTTGAAGCCATGTGTTGTGCCACCAGCCACGTTGGTTGTTGGATAGTTGGAGGTATAAGTAGTGGGTTTTTTAGTTGGCTTTAGTGGGAGAAAAACACAAGTAGTTCCATACCTTTCTCACTGCCATTAGCATGAGCAAGGAACATTTTCATTTCCAATGTGTGCGGGCAATGGAGTCTCTCACTTTATGTTCCGTAGGCTTATATTATGCCATGATTTGTTATTCCATACCTTTCTTATATTATGCCATGATTTGTTATTCCATACCTTTCTCACTGCCATTAGCATGCCACTGTGCAGAGAAAAGGGTATGCTCATCTAGCATTTGTCTTTATTCCTCCTATCGTGTGAGGTTAAAATTTTTCTTCTTCATGCGAGTTTTCCTCCAATGACCATCACGTTCCATTTGCATTGCAGTAATCTAGATTAAAAATGAGTATTTTATTCGGATCACAATCAACACTTTTGGGTACTTAATTGAGTATGAATCATAGTTGGGCATTTGATTACTGCAGGTCTCAAGAATGATGGACATCTCAATAGGTTGAGGGAGGTCATTTCCATAACCGAACTATGCCCAGCTAAATTAAGTTTTTGTGAGGTGTGTTTGGGAGATTTAAAGGCAATGAATCTATCCATCAAATTTATCAAATTAGGTATAGTGCTTGTTGAATGATATTAGTCAAACCAGAAATAGGTTAGAAGACATGCATTTATAACTATGATTTCTGAAGGCAGACAAACAATTTTCATTATATCACTAAGGAAACTGATATCCATACATTCCATCACTCGCATTGAGAACCATTTCCACTAGGAGAACTTTCATCAAATGTGGCCTTGGACAATAGAATTTAAGGAACTTGTGTACATAACATGATTGTTTGTGATGCTTTTGAAATTTCTTTTCTTATTTCAAGAGCAACCATATTAAGGGTGGGCGATTGATCTACATGTTGGTTCTTGTTATCCCCCCAGATGCGAAGTCCCAGGTCAAATCGCCACGTGGTCAATCACGTAAGAACCATAACTACGTCCTGTCATTCAGGTGTACCCGTCCAAATCAGCTGGGAGGTCAAAGGAAGAGTCAACAAAGTCAAAATAAAAGAAAGAAGCAATCACCCGACGTCCCCTCCTACTAAAGCAGATGTTGTTACCGAACTCCTTTACCCCACATGAAGCACCGAGGCTCAGAAGCCCGAAGTAGAGGTTCCTCCAAGCTGTCCGAAGTTCTATGCTGCTATAGGCCTTCAAGCCAACGCCAACCCTGACCTACACAGAAGATTTGAAGATCCATGAAGTGATTGATGTGACGTCTGCAATAAAGTATATTAGTATCAGCCTACTAAGTAGAACGGCTGACCTTGTGTCAAGTATTAATTGTAAGAGTGGATAGTGATTTGAGGTTTCAGTTCGAAGATCAGGCCACGTAATTTTGATCCAACGATTATCACGTCGGCCAAGATAGTATAAATAGCTTCTTTTAATATGAAAAAGGGGTTGGCATCTTTGTAATGATACGCAAAAACACGTATTAACATTCTCGTTAAAAAGACAGAAAGGGAGCAAGATTTTGGTAAATTGCTCTTTACATGTTTTGCAACCACGAATAGCAACTATCAAGATCTCAACATAAACACCATCTTTATATATCTATCCGTCTACATATTCCATAATACAAATGAGAGATTTATTTTAGGAAATCTACTAGGCATTCGTTGATAGTGCGATTGCCATCGAAACAAAACTGTCGAAGTTCGAACTTCATCGTTTCTTGTCGAAAAGTACCTCCCACGTCCTTGTTAATTAGGCTACCGTTCTTGTTCCGATAGTAACGAGCCGAATCCGTACTTGACGTGGTAAAAGTGGGCCCGGTATCTGTTGGGCTCATTTTTGGGGTCAACAGTTCTATTGACTGTTAACTACTAGATTTTTCAGTTTTCTGAATCATTTGTTTCTCTCTTTCAACTACCAATCTGTATGTCATTTGTTCAGGCACTTGACACTTTCAATGGGGCAATTGTTTCTCCAATATATTATGTGATGTTCGCAACTCTGACTATCATTGCAAGTGCTATTATGTTCAAGGTGTCCCCATTGTCACGGGGTTAGTTTTTGCACACCGGAATAACTAGACACCGTGCGGCCTTAACGTTCCCTATTCCCGTCCCTACGAGAAAGACGCTAAGTCAGCCTTTTGACGTCCCCAAATTAGTTTAACCTCACTAGGCTAAATTAGGATCACTTTGAGTAGAGTATTTGAAAGTAAAGACAATATGGAGAACACAAGTAAATTTGGGAGAAAACCTCTCTTTGTATTAAAATAACACAAATCCAATCTAATAATTTACAATGAGACTACATCTCTATTTATAGG
>CAIGRF010295778.1:0-14503 GCA_903798235.1 Fraxinus ornus | reverse complement strand
TGTCTTTTAGTTTAGAGGACGTTTGTCAATGATGTCATGTCTTTATTTGGAAGATTTTTGGCAATCTTTGTGTTTTTCGTCTTAAGATTGCAGTTCATGCAATATTCCAAATTCTTACTAGAATTCTTCCAATTTTTTTTATTTTTTATTTTTTTGTATAAATTGTAAGTTATTTTTTTAAAATATGAATTATGAGTTAATGTCAATTCCAGCATGAGGCAAAAGGGTACATGGAGAAATGTCTATATTTTGAGCATGAATAATATTGATGGATTTTGTGATTTTGATAAAGGAACTTTAGGTTGTGGGGTAAGTTCCGGAACAAATAAAGATAAAATAAATATAAAATACATAAGTAATTGTTGTATTCTTCTTAATAATGTTGACATTTTAAAATGAACTACAAGGTTTAGTATATTATCAGAATTCACTAAATTGATCAAATGAGTAAATCGATTCATCTCAAAGTTCGAAACAAGCAATTGAATTTCAAAGTTAGTGTTCTTAATTAAACTAACCCAAATCCAATGGCATGATAAGGTAAATCCAACATAGAATAATGACAAAATAATCATAAAAAAATATAGGGATTGAGATACTCCTTTTGCAAGATTTTCATTTTGAAAATAAAACTTCAAATCTTAATATCATAAACTATGTTAAATATTATATATAAATATTGTGTGTATATATATGCAGTGGAGACACCTTGAATCTTCTCTACTTTTGAAAGTTAGTATCCTTACTGCATATTCTGCCCGCAAACATTTCTTAGCTCTATAATGTTGCGGACACTTCTCCTTTGCCTTTTGATTTGGCTATAGATACCTCCAAAACTGATATATTCCAATAAAATAGTTACATGCATGCAAGAGCTTTTTTGGAGTTATAGATGATGGATTTTTCTATTGTTAAATTTATCGAAGTTGATTTTTATAAATGAATTTTACTGCGAAAAAGTCTTGAATATACTTTATATGATAGCTTTTATCAGTATATCTTAGAAAAAGAAGATGTTAATACTCATTATATGTTTATACAGATGAGACTTATTGCAAATAGAAAACCACTAAAAGAGAATTTGACTATAAATTTGAAGCGACTAAAACTTCGTGGATATTGATATTAGAGCACTGAAAGTTACTAGTTCAATCCTAAAATCGTCTAATAGGTGAATAACACGGAATTAAATTTATCAATTAAAAGCAACGGTCACTTTTTAATTGTTCTAGATGTTTAATCAATCAATTCCAATTATCCTATGTTGAATTGCCGCAATAATTAATAAAAGCAGTAAATAACACAAGATTTGATGACGGAGAAAACCCTTAACTGGGTAAAAACTCCGGGATCAAACCAATAGTTTCCATTATAGACAATAAGAACTTACAGTATGAGTCAACCTAAAAAACTCATTAAACTCGTTGATCTAATTCCAGCAATCTCCAAGACCCGCTATAACGTACTTCACTCACACCTGCTCCCGATCTTCCTAAATTGCCTATCTCATGTGGAACAATAACAACGCATAGTTCTTGTACTCTTCATGTGCTTCTAGTTCAATCTCCTTCAATTTTCAGCAACCTCTAAAAATTATTGAAAAAGTACATTCATGATGATATCTAGGAAGTTGGTGTTTTAGATTATAAGAATTCGATGTTTTTACCAAACTTGTGGTTGATNTTCCATTATAAACAATAAGAACTTACAGTATGAGTCAGCCTAGAAAACTCATTAAACTCGTTGATCTAATTCCTGCAATCTCCAAGACCCGCTATAACATACTTCACTCACACCTGCTCCCGATCTTCCTGAATTGCATATCTCATGTGGAACAATAACAACGCATAGTTCTTGTACTCTTCATGTGCTTCTAGTTCAATCTCTTTCAATTTTCAACAACCTCTAAAAATTATTGAAAAAGTACATTCATGATGATATCTAGGAAGTTATTGTTTTAGATTATAAGAATTCGATGTTTTTACCAAACTTGTGGTTGATTGATCTCAAGAATCAAAAGGTTAATCTCAATATTTGAATGTGTCTTGGATCTTGAAATAATGATATAAGGATGTACAACAATGATCAATCACCCCCCAAAAAAAAATGTAATGACCATTGGGTATATATAATAGGAGGTGTTTAGGTAGTGTAGGATAGATATTACTCTTGAAAAACATAAACTAGGTTTTCTCGAAAAAAAACTCCGTCATTCAAGTGTCAGGCTAACGACGGACGAGCAAGAGGTGCGTTGCTCGAGCGAGAGCCAGGAAATAAGTGGGCGACAATGATTCCACTTCTGACGTTCAAGCATCAGCTAGGCAACAAGATGGTGTAAATCCAACGACTCTTTTTTCTTGTTCCATACTCGAACCCAAAGACTTATAATTCATGTATACAACCCTCCAAAAGACTCATTGACTTTTAAAGCAATCCTATACTTTTATGATAATTTTTTTTGTCTAAAGAATTGTCAATACATATAAAAACCTAACATTCACCATAGTGAAGAACGTATTACAATTGCTAGAATCTCTTCCACACACCTTTTCATTCTCTTAAACTTTAAGGTAGTCAAGATTAAAGAAAAATCCTCAGTCTTGTCAAAAGATAGCTCTATTTATCTATCACTTAAATTGAGATGGAAAAACCAAAGGGAACCTCCTATTGAGAAAATGCTTTTGGTCATATTGAGTGTGGAATTCATGACAAGTGACTAGAAAATATAATTCTCATTCCATTTAGAAAGTCAAATGCTACTAGAAGAGGCAAAACTCTCTATGAAATTGTTTCCCAATAGGAATCTTTATATGCTAATATGTGATTAATTATAATTAATCTCCATATATTCTGCTAATATTTGGAAATTCGTAATGAAAGTGAGAACGTTGCGACTCTTTAGTTTATTCATCAACTTACCTAGCAGGTATGAACACAAATCATTCATTATGCTAAGAGTGGGATACAGACTTTAGACAAAAGAAATTCTTGATAGGTTACCTTATTTATCTTTGATGGTAGATGGAATAATTTGATTCAATTTTGTAGGTCATCTATTGACCAAGCAAATGCTCCAATTTTTATTTTTACTTTTTTATCAAATTTTTAAAAATAACAAATCACGTAGGTTGACTGAGATATACAAAACAATTTTAGGGCGTGTTCGGTAGAGATTAAAATTGGATTAAAATTAAAAAAATTAGTCGTTATTGTTGAATTGTATTAGATGAGTGTAACTCAATAACAATCATATTTTCAATTTTAATTGGATTTTAAGCATGATTAAACACGCCCTTATTTACCAACACTTTTATTTTATTAATTTATATGAATTCAAACAATTAATTGTAAAAGTCGAGCCTATTTTTCTTCGATAGACTTGTAGCTTGGCTGCTGGCATCTAGATGTTGTTAAAGTGATTGAATTGAAATGACAAGAAATAGTCGATATTTGAATTCCAATATTTAAATATATATTGTTACTTAGTTCGCAGGCTTTACTTGATGGACTATACAAACTTCATTTACTAGCTTTATTGAATTATGATGTTGACTATTCATCAATTTTTAAAACTTTGTGGATGTTACTAATGATGCCAATTCACAATTGAGTACCCTTTTCCAAAATATATATTTTAATCGAAATAATATTTTCTAGATTATGTGGTTTTTTTGAGTAAATTTCATCCACGATAACAGAAACTCTTAACGGAATATCAATTGAGGTTTAAACTTGAATTCATCTTAACTATGTTACCG
The DNA here is from genome assembly GCA_903798235.1 of Fraxinus ornus. Lineage (NCBI taxonomy): Eukaryota > Viridiplantae > Streptophyta > Magnoliopsida > Lamiales > Oleaceae > Fraxinus > Fraxinus ornus. The sequence goes on along the minus strand of CAIGRF010295778.1, from coordinate 10,745 downwards.
AGCTTCATTTTAATTTTAAATTTTAGTATCCTACCACGTTATGTCAACTAATATCGCCAAAACTGGCAAAAATTACTTAACAATCTTACTGTAAATTTCTTCCACATCATTTCTACTAAGGGACATTCTACAAATAAAAAATGGTAAAACGAAGTTTATGAAATGTCTTTAGATTAAAATTTTAATAGTCATATTATTGTTGTACTTCAAGAATTTAATGATATGGCGTATTGGTCAATTGGCATGTCACAAGGTGTTTACGTAGAAGGCTAGAAGTTTTGTTATTGTCGATTAAGCAATTTTCATTAGTATGAAAGACAATAAGTGACATTGGTGAAATTTGGTGAAAACTATTGTGACAAATTAAACTTTAATGACCCAATTCAGATTTCAATGGAAGTTCAATGACTGCAAATGAAATTTACCAATGATTGACCGGCAAGAAAAATTAGAATTTCGTTCTCCATTTCTTTATAAATACTTAAATATACCACTCGAGTTTCTGAATAATATACCACTCGAGTTTCTGAATACGCTAGTTCTCTAACATTTTATAAATATGCAAATTTGCACTTGAATGGAACTGAAAATTATTTATAAACACGAAAGAACCTCAACACCTTCACCCCCTAAGCCTTTCTATGCGGCCACCTACCCATCCCAATCCACTTGAGCCACTTGTTTCCCCCACCCTTTTACCATGTCGATCCCCTTTTTTCCACCTCCGATTTACGAAATTAGAGACACTCTTCTCTTCCTAAACTATGTTTAGAGACGTTCTTCTCTTCCTAAGCTATGTGGAAAATGAGTCGCTCGAATCAATTAAAGGATAATTAAAATTTTAGAGATTAGATATTTCAACACGCATCAATTAGTCATATCTTGAGTAAATTATTACTATGTAAAAATTGACAAGTTAACCATAAAAGATATATGATTTCCTCTAAAGACAGGCCAATTAAATCGTTAAATCAATCTTGAATCTTGTGGACCTTCTCCATTCCTCTTACCATCTCTTCTTCGTGCTCAACATGTCCCACTGAATCAAGATTTTCACCCGTCGGCAGTAATTAACCTCCCTACCAAGGGTATTTCAGTCATTTAAATTTAAACAAAAATAGGATAACGGACTCCCGGGCAGATCACGTAATTATAGCCCATGTCTTGGGCCAATTTCAATTATGACTGCGTCCAAATATTTCTAATTTTCTATGCAAGTTGCCCATCCACTTGCACCCCCACCACCCCTCAACCCCATAGGCGTAAGCTTTGTAATAAAAGTTTTTTTTTTTTTCTCCGAGGGAAGATCGAACTATTACAAGTAGACAAAGATTTCTATTCATTTTCTCTCTCTATATATACACTTTCATATATGTGTGTATGTATAGACGAATTGGGAAGTTTATATATAACATCACATTCCATCTTCACGATTCATTCCCATTAGAACAGATCCAAGAAAGAGAGAAGAATAGTAGAAAATGCCTTCTTCTCTTCAGCTTCATAGAATCAACCCAATTAGTCACACGGCCACCGTGAATTTCCATCAGAAACAATCGACACCCACCTGGGTTATCCCGGTACCTAGCGAAATTTTTGTCCCGGATAACGTGTTGCACCACCACACGCACGCGGTGGCGCCCAACCAGTGCTGTTCCTCGGTTGTGCAGGCTATTGATGCGCCAGTTGCAACTGTGTGGTCAGTCGTCCGACGGTTCGACAAACCGCAGGCGTACAAGCACTTCCTCAAGAGCTGCCACGTGATCGGCGACGGCCACGTGGGGACGCTCCGGGAGGTGCACGTGGTGTCAGGCTTACCGGCGGCGTCTAGTACTGAGAGGCTTGAAATCTTGGATGATGAGAAATATGTTATGAGTTTCAGCGTTGTGGGTGGCGATCATAGACTGCACAATTACCGGTCCGTCACTACTCTCCAAGCAACAGCGGGTGGCGCTGGAAATAGCGGCACGGTGGTGGTGGAATCCTACGTTGTTGATATACCACAAGGGAACACGAAGGAAGAAACTTGTGCATTTGTTGATACAATTGTGAGGTGTAATTTACAGTCACTGGCTCAGATCGCAGAAAGTTTGGCAAAAAATAACAGTAAATCATCTTAATTTCTTGGCTTCTTTTACGATGAACAGAATTTGTTATATTGTAGATCATGAACATGAACCAAAACAACTTTGATTTAAGATTGTGAATTATCATCCGAGGTTGGTTTGAATGTGATAGTAATTTATGATGATTTTCTAATTAAATTTCTATAATTATTAACTATCCTTTCCTGCTGCATCTGTCTCTCTATATCTTAGGAAATTATTTTGTATTTTTAATGAATTCACAGAAATATACTTGAAGGAAACCAAAAATTAGATATTGTGAAATATGTTTCGAAATACACTCTATCGAAGGGTCGATTCTTGGCCGTACGCTAATGCTCTCCTTTCGGAACCTAGAGTTTTTCGAAATACACTATCGAAGGGTCTCTTTTTGTTTTTCAAATTTTGATTTGGTCTGATCAACCACATGATTTTATTGTACAATTTGCACGCTGAATAAAAAGTTGGCGTTTGATTACAAAAAAAATAAAATAAAAAATGAATCTTTTCATGGAAATAATCAAAACATGAGAAGTTGTTCTATTTTCATGTATCAAAAGAAAATAAATTATGAATGGAGAGATTGGCAATTATTTACTCAAACATAATAGACATGTATCATGTTATAATCAGTCTTTTTTATCTTTCATTCACAATGTATTTTCCAAAGATAGGAAGTTGAAAAAAATATACATATAGTCTTATGATCATCAAAAGATGATTAGTTTACCTTCTTAATAATATTATTTAATCTATTATTAAAGAGAAATTATGATTTATTTTCTTTATTTTATATAAATTCTAGAAGTTATATCCCAAGTAATTTGCTCTATCAAATTTTGAGGAACTTTGACATCCCACATTGTCCAATGGTAACTAGCATTTGTTTGGTGGAGATTTTATCGAGTGGAAAATGATTTTTTTTTTTTTTAGATATAATGGTTAAAAAGTAAGAAAAAAATCTTGCAGACAATCTCATATCGATTGTGCAATGCCCCAATATTTCACAAACACTGAAGTGTTACCAAAATTCAATTTTTTTTGCGGAACGATAAAATAATATTTTTTAAATAAAAATAACGGGAATATCCATAATGAAAACATAAGCTCAAATTAAAATAATTGTCTTTAAACAAATTAAACTAACTAATAATATAATGAAAAAAATAAATTTAATATTTTATCTCTTCGATTCCTCTTGGCAGTCGCATCACCATCCCGCCACTACTCCAATCGACCCGAACTAACCTGTAAATTTTTGTAAGAGTGAGTATTTAAAAATACACAGTAAATACGTGCAGTTTCCATACATAATTATATCACAATAAAATAAACACTTCATACCACTCTTCTCTTATGAAGTATATTGGTGACCAAACGACATACTCATCTTAGGTCATCTTAAATTCTCGTAGAATCTCTTATCTCTTAATAAAGAACCCGAAGGTCCACGACAATTTATGCATGAATTACCGAATATAAAAATATAAGAAAATAAACCACTTGCACAAAATCATCTTACCTTAATTGATCAAACGAGCTTTTGAAAAAAAAAATATACTAGGAATTTACAACTGCTTTATATGAAAGCTGTCGTGTAATGTTCTTTGGTGGTAAATTGTAGGACAATTGCACACCATTTATAGTTGAAATTCTCAATTGAGTTTCTTTTTAATTAGAATTTAAAACAATGTATATAAAGAATTTGGATAAGAATTGATTTCAAAATATAGAATTATGATTACTTTTAAACTTTATCGAATTAACATTGCAATCAAATTCTATCTAAATCACAAAAGATTATCATTATCAAAATCAACATTTATCAATTTGTTGATACATAATTATTTAGCTCAAATAAGATATGAATTTAAAATCTATTTCATTTTAGTCTTCATTTTTTTTCAAAATATTAAAAATATACTATATAAAACAAATAAATTTTTATTTTAAAATTTTCGGGATTTTACAATCTCCCATCCTTAAAAAAAATTCATTTTCGAAATTACCTCAACTACTTGAAAAGTTCTAAATACTTGACATTTGACATAATATATCAGAATATAAATCAAGAAAACTCATAATCATGACAAAAGAATGACATTTCATTTCATACCTGAGAACAATTGAAAAGTGGTCGAATAGTGAGCGCCACGTGCCAATGATTATTGTATGTTTAAAATTTTACATTATCTTTTAACTTCTAAAATTTATGAAAATACCCTCTACCCCTTTTTTCTTTCAGAAATTTTATAAAATAAGATTTTCTCGAAATGAAAGTTTCTAGAAAATAGAATATTCTTAAATTTGGAAGTTTTGAAATATTGTTTTTCGTCTTGTTAATTTGAATAACGCACAATCAAAAGACTTCCAGATGAGGAGGGAGGGTCATAAACGGACCGCTTAAATCTCAAATTCTTCTTAGACAGTTTACGTATTTTTGACAAAGCCTACCAATCTTGTCAATACTCAAACCAAGAAAATTCAAACAATAAATAAAACTTGAGACTTCTTAAAATATGAATTTTTTAATTGGTAAATTTTAAAATACCACCCGAACGCTAGAACTAAACATACATACATGTACAATCATAATTTGAAATAACGTTTAAAAACTATTATTTAATTACTTAAAACAATTATTAATATCATTTATTTAACAAAAGAAAAGGAAATGAAAAACCTTAAAAAAATAATAATAAAAATTTAAACATAGCAATGTGAATAGTGTACGTGAATAGTAAACTTTTTTTAAAACTACAAAGTCTACGGGAAAGTAAATCATTTGCTTTGATACCAAGTTGTAACGTCCCAAAATTTCACAAACACTGGAGTGTTACCAAAAATTCAATTTCTTTTCGGAATGATAAAATAATATTTTTTAACTAAAAATAATTGTAATATCCATAATGAAAACATAATCATAAATTAAATATTTGTCTTTAAACAAATTAAACTGATTAATAATTTAATAAAAAAAATAAATTTAATATTTTATTTCTTATATTCCTCTTGGCAGTCGCATCACCAAACCACCACTATTCCAATCGATCAAAACTAATCTGTAAAATTTTGTAAGAGTGATTATTTAAAAATACCTAGTAAGATACGTGCAGTTTTCATACACAATTATATCATAATAAGATAAACACTTCATACCACTCTTCTCTTATGGAGTATATCGGTGATCAAGCGACACACGCATCTCAAATTATGTTAAATTCTCGTAGGATCTCTTATCTCCTAATAAAGAAATCGAAGGTCCACTGACAATTCATGCATAAATCACTAAATATAAAAGTATAAGGAAACAAACCACTTGCACATAATTATCTTACCTTAATTGATGAAACGAGCTTTTGAAAAAAAAAATATACTAGTAATTTACAGCTGTTTTATATGAAAGCTGATGTGTAAAATTATTTGGTGGTGAATTGTGAGACAATCGCATACTATTTATAGTTTAGGTTCTTAATTGAATTTGTATACAACTAGAATTTAAAACGATGTATATAAAGAATTTGAAAGAATTGATTTCAAAAGATAGAATTATGATTAATTTTAAATTTTATCAAATCAAGATTGCAATCAAACTATATCTAAATCACAAGAGATTATCATTATCAAAATCAACATTTATCACTTCATTGATACATAATTATTTGGCTCAAATAAAATAGGAATTTAAAATCTACTTCATTTTATTAAAAATATACTATATAAAACAATTAAATTTTTATTCTAAAATTTTCAGGACGTTACAGGCTGGACACAAGTTACAAGTTACTATTAAATCAATCATTTAGTGATCGAGAAAAAAAGAAATTGGAAATAAAAAGAAATTGAACGTATTTAAGTACATATTCGGTTTTTTTTTTTACTGTCGAATTTTTATATGACCTCATTTAACTTCAGAATCAAAGAGCCATCCTTGGATCTTCTATCTTTCGAACAATCATAGTGGTTGGATTCATAGAATGAGCTAGCAAAGTTGGCTAAAATTCTGGCATGCAAAATTTGATGACAACAATAAATATCTAAAGATAAAATATCCATGGCATTGGCAGGGCACCTAAGGGATTTCCCAACACTCAAATAAAAAAAGAAAAGAAAAATTACCTGTTATATTTATTTGTGGAAATCGAAGAATCAAAATCTGCTACTCCAACTTGACGTTGACAACCAACTTGCTGTACTATCAGAACCCAACTTGTTATATAATTTTCTCTCTGTTTATACTTTTTCTTAATTTCTGTGTATTTTGTTGAATACTTTTGCAGAAAAGAAATTTGCAAATTGCAAGTGGGGGAGCAAAGGCTTTAATTATTTGCAAAACAATAAAGTCTCTTATATCATACGTACCTCGTCCCCACTGCCTCATGGGATTTTAATTGATTCGACTCGTCATTCCTCATCGAAAACACGATTTTACGCAGTGAGAGAGCTGTCAGATTCGTGATTATTTACACAAAAACTACATTGTTCGATTGGCAAGTCAAACACTTGAGCTCCTTTACTCGTAACATGCATGCTTGCAAGTGTGAGTTGGGGTTTAGAATGTTTGGACCATTGAGATATTCAATAAGTTATATGCATAGTTATCTAACCCTTTTTTTTTCCCCCAAATTTTGAACTATGAGTTCTAATTTAGGTACTAATAATGATTTGGTCACATTGCCCCTTTGATGCTTAAATCAATGAATGCATAGAGAATATCAGTGTGAGGTTATAAACTAAAGTAATTTAGTGCTCCAGAATATATATGTGATGTATATTTTAAATGGTTTGTGGTGTAACTGTAAGAGGATTAGAGCACTTTTAGATCATTCACAATGTTATGGACTAGGAGACCATGTGGACCTAAGAGTCTTGGTACAATTATATGTTTTAAGTTGTGGTGGAAATGTTTTTCCTTGGTTGAAGTAGTAGGACTAATATTAACCCTTGTTTGATGGCCATTATTTGGAATTTTCAATATTTTGAATAGTGAGTTTTTGAAGAATGTATAGTTAAGAATTCGAGAAAAGTTCTGGATTTACATGTTAAATATTTTATTATGTAAATTTATGGTTGAAAATGAATACGTAGAAAAAATAATTTTGATATATAGAGTCCATAGGTAGGATTAGGTTGTCATGGAGGTTCGACCTGTCTTGTCTATCAATCTTGCCAACGTCTCTGTGCCGAGGTGTTAAGCAAGATGTGATGGTCACCTCGAGATACGGAGTGCAAGAGGTCGGGGCATTTTCCGTTGGAAGGCAAGATGGAGATCCCGTGCTCAAGGAGCTCAAGATCAAGTTTGGAGATGACCAATTTTGACATTATATCATGATCAGTAAAAAAAAAAAAAAAAGTCTATACAAATTTGTAATTAAGACAACCAATAATATTATTTGAAAAAATAATTTTCACGTTATCTTTCTTCACAAGTTATATCCGCGGTGTTGAGTGGCATCCCGGGCTCTTTTCTATCGGAGAATTCATCTCATGCGTCCCATCATGTGATCAGATATTGCTTAACAAAAGCGATGTAGGCTCCCCGTTTTCAATTCCTTCTAGACAAATTCAATGTTGTCCACTGTCCAGACCCCATTTTGTTGGGCATATATTATTGATTTCTGTTTCTTTGTATTTAGGTTAAACACATCAGCTTTAGTTCCTTTAGGATAATTTCTTCACGTTTTTCCATTTTTTTCTCTTTCCGACTTTCCCTATGCCAATTATTGGCTAGAATATTTTGTATTGAAAATTTATATACTAAAGGAATGCAAAAGACTGATCAGCAATTGAGAGAAGACAAAATTTCTTTTATATTCGGAATTAAAAGATTACACTAGCTGGTGACGCTTGATCACGATTTAGTTTCTGCAATAGTGGAAACACAGCAGATGATATATTTCCTAATCCGCACTTCAATCAATCAGGAAAATAAATCTGTATTTTTGAGAGCAATTTAATCAATACAATGTCTCTCCACTTGTATGATCGAAAAGCTTAGCAAATAAAAGCTCATTCCAAGTATCTTGCAATCCAAGTAAACGCCAGCGCATGCAGTCAGCATAGCTCATTGGATTTGCCAATTGTTCTGGGGTTTAAAGGGTTCCACTGCTTCTTGTAAACTGATTTATGTGCATCTTTTTGATTACTTAATAGCTTTATGAAGTTGAGAATTGTAATGGGAACCTCAGATTTGCTGTAAGCTTCGCCTGTTACACGCATTATACCCTTTCAAGTTTCAACAGTAAGAGAACCAAAAGTTTTCATGGATTTGCCATGTTTAGGAATGGATCTGTGAAGAAGACAGACCGTGGAAACAAACTGGCCACGATTTAGAGAATCACCCACGAACACATTCGTTTTCCTCGAAGACTTTCAAGCATCAATTTGGCACTGAATCTGTAAAAGTTGTGATAATTAAAAACATTATGCATTCTCCATATAACATACAATAGGTTTCTTGAATATTCATATGCATGCAAAACATATTTCAGATTCAGAAATTGAAGATACTTAGCTGACTAAAGGACTATTGCCTCAGTCGAAGCAAATAGCCTTCATCAAATAGAGACCGATGCTTGTAAAAGAAATCGATCAATACTGGCAGTGGCATGCAGGATTTCCATTGCGTACGAATATCAGAAATTGGTCAAAATAATCTCTAGCTATCACATTGTCAAATATTCACGGGAGAATAGGAGCTCCGGTAACCATGTGAATACACTACCAAGAGACTTAGAGGCGACCAGAGACAAACAGATTCTGCAAAAGAGAACATAAAGGAGAATGAAAATCCAACTGTGGAGGTGGGGGTGCAGGAACACGATTGCATACTAAGTTTTTGACGATCAGTCAAAAAATAACTGTACTCTATGGGGTAAGCTAGCCCATAATTCCAGGTTTGGAATTGCCTGAAAAATGAGGAAAATAACAGCTGAATGGAAACGTAAATTTCAACATCATAGTACAAATCAAATCTGGCAAGAGTGAACTAACTTTTCCATATTTTGTAAATGTGGAAAGTCATTTTTACCTGTGTTTTACAGATTGGCAATGTGAATTGGTTAGACCCCCCAAGAAAATAAGTCACGTTAAACTTCAACTGAGCTTATTTTTGTTATATGTTACCATAAGAAGTTTGTTCCATCCATAGTGAGGAACATCGTGAAGTCTTAACATTATAAATAAAGTGTAAAATGATGAACACTTGCAAAAACCATTAACAATTAGGCACGGGATACAGGGTAGAATGAGCATGCCGTTTTTTCAATCACCCTTAAATTTATCTTGAAACTTTACGTTCATTTCTGTTAAGCTTCTCCAGATGTATGTGGATGTAAGAATTGCTAACTACATTAACACTTGGATAGGAGCTAAAACAAAATGCACATACCATTTGAACAACTAAAAGTCTATTCAAGATGAAAGACTAATAATTAGTAGAATTCAAGTTTATCTGACAATGATTCTTTTATTTTCAAGTTTGTTTAGATAGGAAGTTTATTTAATTTCAAAATCCCTCTGTATAAAGGGACTTGGGACAATGTTTACAGACATACCTGAATTATAAGAATAAAACTATTTCTCTTGCCATCAATTCTTCCCTTTGATCCCTTTCTTATTGTTCTTTATCAATTTGCATGCTCCTGCATCACTATACCAATAATCCCTTTACACCCCAGACAAGATAATTGACAAGAAACCATACTAATAATCCCTTTACACCCCAGTTAAGATAATTGACAAGAAACCTAGATGATATAGGTGGAAGCGTAAACGAGAACAATACTGGATCACAAACGTGAATTTGCACACGAATTAAATTAGGTTCACATTTGAAGAAAAAATTCAATGTTTTAATTAATTTATCAAAACAATCTCCCAACAAAGAACACGTCAAAGTGTTTAAATGGGAAAAGGCAAGCAACAAAACCTAACCTAATTAGGACTCAAAACCCTAGACTAATTTGGACAATATTGCCCTTAATTAATTAAAATGCATAAATAAATAAAAATAAGCAATATAAACTATAATTGCTGACTGCATCACTAGCACTAGCTACATGAAGTCACGCATAAATACTACAAAACCTATATACAAATCACTTGAGGTGGTAAAGGAACAGCTACATCCTAATGGGTACCGTGACCCCTTCACCATTTATTTTTACCTTTCTTTCTTGAAGCTCAACTTTTTCTCCTTTTAATTTGCCAAAGAACATGATTTCTTATATTACAAAGAAACAAAGAAACTAATTTTCTATTTACGTTTAGTATTTGGTCTTTCAAACTTGAAATTCCCTGGATATTGATTTCCATTTCCCTGACAATTTGCTACTTTACTTATCTTTACTTAATGCAACAAACTTGAGCCAACCAGAATTCTATTTCCAAGAAGGCCTACTTGGTAGGAAAACAAGATTACGTACTCGAGCCAAATAACATTAAGATATTTTTTAACTCAGAAACTCCTGACTGGCTGAAAATTAAATATGATGAGGACGAAGACGACGATTATTATAAAAGTGTAATAATGCAGAACAATCCGAAGAAAATAAAAGGCTTCAAGTACAAGAATATTACGTACATCTATATCATGAATGTGCAGGAAGAAGTATGGATATATGGTACCAGCCAGCAAGT
>CAIGRF010295755.1:7549-23963 GCA_903798235.1 Fraxinus ornus | reverse complement strand
ATCGGGCCTCCTTCTATAATCAACGGATCCCGTCCCGGGCTTGTCCTTATCGGGCTCGACTCCTGGATCATATCAAATAATCTACATTGGGAGAAAAGAGAAGTAGTAGCACAAACAAGTTAAATTACAACTACGTAGCTACTGACAAATATATTACAAGATGAGGGGCATACGTTATGATGCTTGAGTCAATAAATTTCTCAAGTTGCTCAAACTCCAATTCTTTAGAGCTCTCTATGACCAAGGTAATTGTGGTTGGGAAAAAAAAAAAACTAAGAACTTCACTTCAAATTAATTAATAACATACTTTTCAGAAAATTGGAAATCACTCTCCAGTTATCAGTTCTGAAGTTACTCAGTTTGAATCCTCCAATAAATATTAAACTACTCTTCAGTCTAGTGTTTAAAATGCGAATTGGGTATTGGGGCATTCTGTGAGACGAGGCGTAACCATAAAAAAATAAAATAAAATAAAGTCAAAATACAATTAAAAAATAAGCCAGTAATAAACCAAATTTAAAATATACTACAAAATAAAGCAATTTAAATCGCAACTTGAAAACAAACACAGAATAAATTAATAAAGTAGTAAAATTAAACAGTGAAAGTGTGGAAGAAAAAGACAATTGCAGTTATAAGAAAACAAATTACTGATTCAATAAACACATGTTTCAGATTTCATCTTAAACCTTCTCGTCTTTTGCAGTTATGATAGCATATAGTTTGATAATCACGAGGATAAAGTAATAGATAATACAAAGCAAACTTTAGTCAACTAATACCATTGCTGAAAAGAGAGTACATTGCATATGTGCATCATGGTCTGTTTCCGAACATAAGTTAAGTCGAAGAAGAAAGGGGAAAAGATGAGACTGAGAAGCAGTTGACCAGCAACCAGAAAAAGTAAATAAAGAGATAACAAAGATGAGACTGAGGCGTGCACTTTGAGGCTTATGCATCAATCAGTAGAGGCCATCAGTAGAGGCCTAAGCCTCATAAACCTGCTTAAAACTCACGCCTTGGATTTCCTTTTTAAATGATGCTTCATTCCACTCATCAAATCACAATGCAAAGACATCAAATAGCAGGAATTGTTTAAATAATACATATTCATCATTCCTTTCCCAATGTAAATTAATATGACCCTAAAATTTTAAACAACATGTAAATTTTACTTCTAATCACAGCTTGAAACATTGTATGTAAATGTTGATTTGACAAAAAATCCAGTGTATTTTGAAACAGTTGCCAATATTGGGCCCAATTAGATGTCAACCCTAAATGAAGTAAATTTACACAACAAGATCAAGCAAACACACCATATCAAAATCACTAAACAATAACTTTAGATTTTTCTTCCGCCTGATGCAAAGAAAATAGAGTGAGGAAGATGAATGTTTATCAAGGAAAAAGTAAACACAAAGCAGTACTGAACTTCTATAATGATTTCACAATGCATGTGCAACGAATCCAGAAAAATGGTATGTCCTCTCCACAGTACAAACCCACATAATCACCACACAGACAATTACATAAACAACTTACAGCTTGAAATCTTTAACCATTGAAGATGCTGAATTCACATACGCATAAAACCATGCTCTTCAATATATTACATACTTAATTTTGATAAATCAAGGGCTTTGCTGTGAGCTTCGAGATAAAATCAGTGTAAATTGGTTACATAGCTATTATATAAACTAAAAATAAGATATAGTATTGCTTACATAAAGAAATTTGAACAAACACGAATAGGGAAAAAAAATTAACCCAAACGTTCAAGTCATAAAGTCACCAAAACGATAGTTTAACAATTCTATAATAAAAACATCAAAATCACATGCTTTTTAACAGAGATCAGAAAATAAAAATTTATTATCATAATTTCGACAAAATTGCAATTGTTCAAAGACGTGCAAAATCCGATAGATGGAAAATAAAAATCCAGATTCCCAACCCTAGATTTCCACTCGAGGTCAATCCTTCAATCACCAACCGCAATCCGTACGAACTAAATCTAAAATCAACTCAAAGAGATAAGAAATCTAGAAAAGCTAATAAATTTCAATTTAAACTTGTGCAAGAACAAGCTCGTTGCGTGTGTGAGAATAAGGTTACCTCTGAGAGAGAGAGAGAGAGAGAGAGAGCCGATGAAGATTAGCGTGAAATGTAGACCGCAGTTGATATGTATTAACGAACGTACCACCACATTTTGGGGGTATTAATTGGGCTAAGGTTCATGTTAAATGCTTTGGGCCTAATTCTAGCACAGACCATGTGATGTAACCCAATAGTATGTTTCTTATTTTCAATAATTTAGGGGCAATTTACACAAATATGAAAAATATGGGTTGAATTGAAAAATATTGATTTTTGTAACAAAATTATATTTTATGTGTTTAATTTTTTTTCCCCCAAATTACAATCTTTTGACGTGTATGTAAACTTTTGGCAAATTACATTGTATGCAATATTTTTATGGTGAAATTTGAGAAAGTTTATTTTTAACAAGTTATAATGACACTAATCCCCTGTTTGGTAAGCATTAAAATTTTCATTTTCATTCTTTTACTTATTTTCAACCATACATTCTTTAATAAAACAATATTTTACATCACATCAATAACTTTTTCTTCTTTTTCAACCACACATTCTCCATCAATCTACTATTGCAGAATACATTCTTCCAAAATAATGTGGCTCAAACACGCCCTAAATGTACTTAGCCCCCGTTGGGTTCCATTTTAATTTAATGCATTTTTCTCGTTCTTCATTTTCAATCATACATTTTTCAATAAAATAATATTATACGTAAACTCAAAATTTTTTCTTACGTTTTAACCACGCATTCTCCACAAAATTACTATTTCAAAATACATTTTTCCCAAAAATTTTGTTTAAATGGAGCCCAAACAAGGGCTTAGCGTAATTTTGTGACCATTTATGTAATTTTTATTTATTTTTAATTGTAACTTAATTCAACAATTTCTTGGATACCACTGAACTTCCTAGATCATGTTCAATAAAAGGCAATATTCACAAAAAAGTTTGATTAGTTGCATTATTTTGTCACGCTTTGATAAAGAAGCTAAGCCTGTTTATTTTAGCTAAAAAAAAAATTAATTTTAAAAATTTTGATAAAAATTGACAAAAATATCTATTTATATTTAATTGCAATTATTGGAAATAAGAGGTGTGATGATGTGTTTTTGTTTTTGACTCTTGTTGTGTCCATTTGGCTTAGAATAATAATTCAAACACGACAATTTTCATGTCAAACCAAATATTCATGTTCGTGACATATTGCATGCTTGAGTAAACATGTGAATCAAGAAAATAAGTTTAAAATAAATAATTTTTTGTTGGTCAAAGTAAAAAAAATAAAAATAAAAATCATTTACTATCTTTATAGTAAAAATAAATAAAAAGTTACTTATCCAATATACAAGGGATGAAGCTAACACTAAGAAACATTTCTCATCGTTTGAAATGAAAGACTTTTTCAAAATTAGTGCAAGGATAGCAAAACACATATATTTTTCTTGTCGACATATCAACTATCCTTGACAAGATTTTTTGGGAGCGACAGAATTAAGAAAAAAGTTCCCATGGAAGAAAATTTTGAACCTAAAAAAATGGAACGAAAAAAGCGAACAAACCTATTCTGCCACATCCCTTCTTCTAAACATGCATAGTACTTTCCTTCGACAAAATCACGATGGAAATCTAGCAAAATGAATTCCATAGAGAGGTCACCTTTCTTCCTTTCCCTTTGTAGTATAAGAGATTATGTTCGATAATTGTTAACTTTTGAGTTACTTATATTGTACAATCTTCAAACCTTCACCCTACAAAAGAAAAATAAGAGATTACAATTGGCCAAAGGAAAAAGTGCAGGAAAGTACAAAAGAAGGCAAGAAATTGGCAAAAACAAAGATCAAACAACACTAAACAAAATAAAGCTCTCCGTTAACTAACATACATGAAACTTCGCTAACAGTGTTTTCAGCACAGAAATAAATTACCTTTTACCTCTGAAGCACTGCAGATGAATTTCGCTGGGAGCTAGCCTCAGTCCCTTCATTGTCAAAAGTAGCATCTCCAGTAGCAAGTTTTTCTTCTTGACCCGGATGGAAGAAAGGGTCAGGCGTAACTTTTCCTCCATTTCCCTTCTTCAAACTGTCCTCAATGCCATTATAATCCATATTTTGCCGCTTACCATCCTTGCCAATAATACCAAGATCCAGGTCTTTCTTCCCCATGGAGTTCGATATATCCCCTCCAATTCTTTTTGTCATGGATCCTATAATTGATTCATCTTCTACAATCACCCATTCGTGGAAATTTACCAGAGATGGAGCCGTCTTAGAGAAAAATATTTCCTTGAGGTTCTTTATCATCCCTCGGTTATATGGATTTTCTTTTTTATCATACCGATACCGGAAGTTTTCATATGTCGTCTGTGAACAAAAAAAAAAAAAAATTGAAATATACTGTTGGACTTCTATATATATGCTGCTAAACCATAAAAGCCAGAACTACTCCAAGATGACTATATATATATAAGGGCAGCAAGTGAACTAAAAACAACAGATTCTCAAGCAAGACTCGCCCAACAAAACTGAAGTTTGGATTCAACAACAGGATCACTTCAGGAACAATGCATTATATTTTTGTCTATAGTTCATTATCATCACTGCAGATTTTCTCCCCTGAAACTGGTTGTTTTCTGCAACTGTTAATGTGGTTATTTGATTTGTCATACGGCTTCAAACCAGCATGACAGAAAATTGGTTTCTGATGAGGAAATGCGAAATTTAACCAACAAAAGTTGTAAACTCAAGGGTAATTTGAAATTATTCTACATCGCACTAAGAAAATCAAGCGCTGGATGTTTGATGGTGAATTCCCATGAACTGCACCATCAACAAACTTATGTTAAAACAGCTAAATTTCTAACAGCAAGTGGGTGATCTTGCATTCTGTCTTTAATGGGACTCAGTAGACTCTTGGGGTCCTTCTTAACATCTCACAATCACGAACATGTCCCCAAATGGTGAAGTAAGGGCGTGTTCGGTATGGCTTAAAATCCAATTAAAATTGAAAATATAGCCGTTATTGGTCTCACTCGTCTAATAAAAGTCAACAATAACGGCTAGTTTTTCAATTTTAATCCGATTTTAATCTCTACCAAACACCCTCTTAGTTACAAGAGATTGCTTTATATGCGCAGCTCTAGAGTCTCTAAGATCCTTAATTCCAGTTTTCACCAATCCAGTTCTTGAAATATATTTTTAACATTGATTACAATCTCAAAGAATTTGCTAAGGAACAAAATCTGCATTTATGCAAGCAATTGAAGCAAACAGGGCTCGTAACAGTTTAGCAGGAAATTCATTAACACATAGTTGACAAGAACTCAAGAGTTACAAAACACGTTAGAATATGAAGTGACACTTTTCTTTTAAGAGAAAGAAGCTAACCTGGTTGGTGCAGAT
The DNA here is from genome assembly GCA_903798235.1 of Fraxinus ornus. NCBI lineage: Eukaryota > Viridiplantae > Streptophyta > Magnoliopsida > Lamiales > Oleaceae > Fraxinus > Fraxinus ornus. The sequence goes on along the minus strand of CAIGRF010295755.1, from coordinate 18,465 downwards.
AAGATAGAAATGGAAGACACTCAGGCCGCCTACAAACCACACAGCAACGAAGCAGTACACTAATAGAATGACAGACATTATATCCCTCGACAAGATACCCCACATTCTTCCTGGTTCCTTAAGTATGTTCACTAAAGTAAATGTGAAAACATATATACACAAGATTGTTGATGTCGATATAAACAAAATGTACGTCCGATAGTTGCGCTGCAACCAAAAATCAACATAGACAATTAAAAAGTTAATTTTTTTTCAAGAAACTGAAGCAACTAAATAGTCACTGTAGACTGGCAAAATATTTGAAAATGGCAAAATCTGACTTATTTCTTAGTTGATGGTACATGATTTCAGTCGAGTACACTAATTTATTATGCAGTACCATGAACAACATTATAAATTTTGATAATATCTAATATTGTCTCATATTGTCCAATCCACCTCACCAAGCTCCAAACATGCCATGGAGAATTTTGCAAACTCTGATGACAGTTTGAGTGATGAAGCATCATAAGATTGCTAATGTAAATGCAACCATAACAAAATCATTAGCCTTGTTTGTGCCTAACAAAACATCACCAGATAGTCCTTATCCAAAAATCACCAAATAGTAATTCTATGTCTGTTTTCCTTACTACCTTACTACATCAAATTTATAAATTGAAAGTACTTATCATTTGCTATTTAATACTCCACCACTTAAAACTATTTTGAGAAGTTTCCAACATCTTGAGCAGCGTAAGGTGTATTCTGAAGAGCCAATCGAAAGAAACAGGACAAATGTAGTAAGCTTGCATTATTCAATGTGTCTTCATGCAATAAATAAGCTCCCATATTTACCGTATAGTCTCCAAAAAAAAAATCAAAGAGAGAAGGGTACTTGTATGGTGAGATGTTCATGACACAAATAACAGTATTTTAGGTATTTGAAAACCTCAATTGGAATTGAAATCGATCTGTTAGAATTCTCTTCCAAGGCTCATTAAATTATTAATTACAGATTTATGTGCATTAGAATTAAGAAAGTCTGGAATATGGATCAACAAATTAATGTTTACATGTTGCTAAAGATATCTTTTGTTGAAAATGGTGCTACTTAATAATTGAGCCACTGTTAGTTGTGACGCGGAGTCAAACAGAACTGAAATTGCTATAAGACTACTGGAAGTGCAAATTAAAGTCTCCCTACTATGCTACTGGAGGATAATATGTAAATCTGTTGAAAAACATACGAACATTTCAGACTAAGCCTTCTTCCCAATAAATTTGGGGTCGGCTACAGATATAAAATACCAGCGATAAATGACTGAACTCGAATGTGCACCAAATTGATGAATGAAAAAGTTATTAGTCCATTTTTTTATTTTTATTTTTATTTTTTTACTTTGTAGATAAATGACAGAATTGAAGACAAATGTAAATTGGGAAACCTTAGTTCTAATAAAACATTACTGGAGTAAAATGAAAGAGAACATCTAGTGTAAAGTTTACACAAAATACTTACAAGTCCAATACACTGCCCCACCCATGGACAGTGGTGATCAAACCTCTGGACACAATTGTTGCAGATTGAACAATGAGATGCACGTGGTGGACGATATAAAAAGCAAGTGTCACAGTACTTCACTTTAACTATGTGCCCATTGACAAATACATCCTTTGTTCTGGGTAATTTTATATCAGGACTTGCACCATTGATCCAATCTACAGATGAAGAGGAATAAGACGATTCGTCAAATTCAGGAAGCCACGAGTTCCTAGGAACTATTCCTGGATTTCTTGCAGATGTCATGAAGAGAAAAATCAAATCCTGCAAAAAGTCAGTGTTTTAAGTTTCCAAACACAATAATATTTTCACAAAAATAATCAGTTTACCCACCAAAACTGTGAGGACAAATCCTATTGTCAACACAATATGCCCGTACAAGAAGTCAACTTCTTTAATCCTCACAAGCATCTTGATACAGAATATTAATGCAGGGCCCCCTATCAGGAAGATTGTCAAAAAAAGGGATGATGCATCGGGACCAAAGATCAATCTCCCACAGCACGTGAATTTCTGAAACGTTGGAGGAATGAAATTTTTAATTGTTGTATTATGAGTTACATTAGTAACAATTGAGCTTAGATACAATGAAAATGCTTATATCATTCAAAGCATCATATTTAAGTAATATTGGAATAGAAAATTTATAATCCTCCAACAAAGACTTCATCCCTTATCCTGTGATGAACATCATGAGAAATTCTGCCAGTAGCACCACATGAAGAGATGTATTCCCTGAACATACAATAATTGCAGCATGCCTACAGACAACTAGTAGTGTTTGAAGTCCATAAGCGCCAATCAGTTTAAGGGATAATTAAAATCTGCGAATATTCACTTTAGCAAATTGTAAGTCATTGAAAAACAACAGAAAAAATGCTATAGAAGGTGAAACTGTATTTTTTTGACTATACAGAAGTTCTATTTTGTAAAGAAAACAATGTAATGTATTCTTGTTTGACAATCATTCCTTCAGTTAAATATTTTTTGACAAGTGTGCTCATTGAGGGAAACAATAGGAGCATTTGGAAAAGGAAAACAGAAAGAGGCGAAAGTTCTCTTCCCGATCTATTCATAAATTTGACGAATAAAAACCTCAAATTATCAAATTCAGTTATCATTCACAAAAGAGTTTTTAGCATTTTATGTGCATCCAACAGACATTTGCAAATTTCATCAATGTTGTCTGAAATCAAAAAGAGTTTCTATTAATGTTTCAAATTCAAATATACTTCAAGTGAGAAACTATGCAGCAATGAGTAACTCTCTAGTAAAATTAAATGAAAAGTACGACCTTGCAAGATGTAGAAGATTAAATTTACTGCTAATCCTGACTTCCATATTTGAAAGCTGCAACGTCTCTGAATACATAATGCTAACTAAGCTTAGTTGTAGAACGGGTGGGTCAATACCCTGCTATTTCGTTTTCGTAAACCTTGAAAGCAGTAGTTGTCATCTGATGAAAATTGCTTCCCCGATAAAGTTCTCAATAACTCAAATTATTCATTACAAAAACTCTTCCACTTTCTCTACGAACATGTTTCTCAGTTCGTTAGGCCCTCATTTTGCATGGTATTTAGAAGAAAACCTCATATGCCTCTCCTGCCTTTCTTGGTTCTCTGACCTCCTATTCATTTCTTTAATCCACGAAGTCAAATTCTGATCATTATACTAAATCCTCCCCGCCCCCACCAACCAAAAAACGAAAAGAAGGAAAAAACTTATATAAGATATTATTGTTTGTTAACTGGTCCCCCGTGTCTGCCTTCTAGCTTTGCTTCAATCCTTACTTGGAAAATACTCCATGCCAGAAAGCCAAACATAAGGTTTTGCTGAAGACAGACTGGTAAGCACAATTCCCAAATTCCAAGATTTAGTATTACTTCTAAAGAGGGCACTGGCTATAATTAGGTTTGCTTAGATTTGAACGGATTTTCACTAAATGACGTCGCATAGCCAGTTCGGTAAATGTATGAATTTGAATAAGTTTAACAAGAGTTTTCCATATTTAGAGAAGAATTCACTGTCGAATACTATTGTTAATAATTATATCTACATTCCATACAACCACTACAAAAGTATGATATGATCTCTTTTAGTCTTAATCTATATATCCAGCTTACCACAGGTCTTACTAAACGAGATTCTTATAAGGTTCTTATTGTGGATATATTGTCGAATGTTATAAAATCAAAGCAAGGTTCTTGATCATTTACTCGTATGAACATACCATATATATACACCACAGGAATTACTAAACGAGAACAGGAATTACTAAACGAGAAAATTATGTTGGGATTATCAGTTCATTACACAATGCCCATCCATCCTAGCATTCACCTTGCATGGCCAAATGTCTTGCTCACACCGACAAAAAACTGAGTATTTTTCCCAATAAATTTAGCATCAATTACATGAATTCTTTCTACCACTCCATTCAGTTCATTGCTAGATCATCCCTAAAGGAAAAAATAAATCTTCAGCAAGTCCCGCTGGCCATGTTATTTTTGGTTACCCCTCTTCCTCTATTAACATGTTCCACCAATTAACTTCCAGGTTCTACTGTACATTGCAATATCACATTCATTATAGATGGATTTTCTTGTATCAAAACAGAAAAACTAATGAAATGACAATCCAAGAAACAATAAAAATCACATAAACAAATCTTAAGAAGAAGGGCTTACATTGCGACCTTGCCAAACTTGGTAAAGCCTTTTGGCCTTTTTCTTGGATCTGGGAGAGTCCATGAATTTGGAGGAAGGAGCAAAATCATGAATTTTGGTCCCACCCATCAAGAACACAATGTTTTTTATTCTTCTTTTCCTATATATTATTTCATTTCAAATGCAAAATAATATCCATCAATGGGTGACAGGACGCCATGATTTTGTTAGAGGGGCCTGGTTTAAGCATCGAGAGGAAGGAAAGAAACACAATTTACTCCAATAATGTCTCCTCCCCTTCTCTGTCTCTCTCTAACTTATCCTTAGAAGTTGCAAATTGCAATGGTTGGCTTGAAGAGATTTATAAATTTCAAGCGCATTTTTCGCAGGTAAATTTCAAGAATGAAAACACGAGACTTTTGTTTAATAGCTTTCAATTTTTAATCTTAATGTTATTTATCATCACGATGATGAAAAATCGATTATACGATAATTCATTATCACCCACGTTTCTCTCTACTCTCCTTCTCTTTTAAAAATTGAAATGTTCAATCTCATTATTTCATATAAACCGTAACATCACTCATATTGTATCATTATAATGATAAATAATAAAAGATTGAAATGTTCAATCTCATTATTTCATATAGACCGTAACATCACTGATATTCTATCATTATAATGATAAATAATATTATTCTTTAATTTTATATAATTAACCAAAAAAGTTACTGAATGTGATTAGCATAAGATTGTAGAAACTGAATCAAATAATAATTTGTTATAAGAATTCCGTGTACTTCAATTTTTTCGTTTTCTTTTTCTGTGCTAAAAATGTGATTTATTTACATGGCGTGGCAATAGTAGCTCAACGGAAGGGAAAAAAGAAAAAATGCTACAGCAGTCATGCCACCTTCCGCACACGATTTTTTGTTGGTTCTTCGCTAATAGAGTAGTCAAATTGAAACTAAAGTATAAGCAACAAAAAAATATTATGTAAAGAAAACACGAGAAATACTCGTCCATGCCGGTACAGTCCCATGTACCAAACATACACAAGTGCTTGAGTACATATTTTGCGATTAACAATTTGACGGTAATTTAATAAAAGATTTAAAATGTAAAAATACGTGAATAATGTGTTTCCAACTGAACATTTAAATCCGTATTATTGAGAAATATAATTACACGAAATCAAAAGGCGAAAGCCAGTAAAGAACACACAATTTAGTTGAATATCACGGTTACAATGTTGTATTTGAAACTCACATAGTTGTTCTCTCCACAAGGAAAAGGGGGGACCTCGCCCTGATTTCTTTTATATGGAGGGAAAATACTGTCAACATAATAGGTCGATCAGTAATCAAGAGGAAAAGTATATCGTATAATCTCTTCCATCTCGTTCAATCCAACATTATTTTTTTTATAACCGTGGATGTCTGGATCAGCTTGCGCGCACCTCGACTAATCCCACGAGACCCTGAAGGGACTCGAACTGGTGACCATTGAGAGCAAACTCAAGGCCTGATCAATTGAACAACCTTTCGGGATTCGTCCAATCCAACATTATCAAACATGTATTTTTATTTGAACACTTCGTAGGAAGCTACAAAACGAAGCGGAACACAATTCCACATGATAGCTCATCAAAACTATACACCCCTTCATTTCAGAAAAAGCTCCTACGAAACAGCAACAAACTTGTACCTAACTAATCAATGCGATAAACAAAATATAACAAACAAGAATCTAACCTCAACGAGTTCCAAGCTACTATTCTTAAACTTCATTACGATCTAAAAAAAACTAAGCATTTTTCCCAATAAAGAGGAACTTCAGTTGAATTACACAAATACAACAGTAATGGTGAGTCCACTGCTGCAGCAGAATAAACATTTGGGTTCAATTGCACACAAACAACAACATTAAATATTACAGACTAAGACGAGCTCTTTCCTACCATCAACATCTCGTGAACTGAGTAAAAATGGATGTAGCTTGGTAACCAAAAGCTAGATTTTAATAGCTAATTAAGTAGAACGATCACTTGACAGAAACTACATTTTCTTGCTGAGAACATCATGCCTGAAGAGATTGCAGAAGCATTTGATCAGTCAGAAGATTTATTGTGTAACTTCTACACATCAAAGATACTGAAAACAAAAATATGCACGTTTATTATAATCATCGGATGGAAAACTATAACACCTCAACTTGGTCCAAGTTCCACGGGGCTTGTTGGTTTAAAAGAAATTGACCTCTCGAGAATTTCAAAATGTGAAAGTTTTTTAAATTTTTGAATTTTATTTGATTGAGAAAGTCTAAAAGTGTCTATTATCTTTTCAACAACTATTTTGCTCTGCTGAGTTAAAAATTCACATGATTTCAATAAATATTACTAAAAAGTCCTAGGCAACAGAGCATAATAATTCTTATATTCTCTTTCAAATTTCTTCTAGATAAACAGACTGTAGGCAACAATCAAGCGTTTCTAGAAGGAAAATATATAGAACAAAAGCATCTTTATTGGGAGCATGCAATCAATTAAAATAATTCAAAGATAAATAATAAATTTCTAACCTTCCCACGGACCTCAAGCACAAAGGCCAATTTTTTCACCGGGTGTCATCAATAGAAGTACCCTCTGCATTTCACAGATCCACATAAGCACTTTTTTCTTCCACGGTCTCCTTGCTCAGGTTGAACCATCCCATAATCAAACGTCAGCTCTTGCATGGGAGGAATATGTCGGATTGCAAAGAAAGCAATATGGAGGTATGACTCATTAGTACTTTCACGTAAAACTGGCTTCCAGAACACGTTTGGCGAGCAACTATGATTCATGAATCGAGCTTCGTTGCCATTAATTTTTGCACTTATAACAAGGGGAAAGGGGACTTTTGTAGAACCATCAGAATCATCATGCACAGCTTCCAACTGCTCATAGTAACGACTAGCATCAAAAATGTAATTAATTTCCTTTTCATTCCCAATATCACCTAATGTAGATGTATCTACGGCATCACCTGCATACTCACAGATAAAACCTCCAGAACGAATGGGATCCCAAGATCTAAGTCCCCAACCTCTGTCATTTGTCTTAAAGATTTCCAAACGGACTTTTGGACCAGCCTGAGACATTCGGTTCCGGCAGTTTGGAGGACACGCGCAGGTCGCTCCACACTCATATATCAAGGGTTTGTCAGTCAGAAGAACCCCGAGAGATGAATAGGGGAGATATCCCTCATTTCTTTGAGTACAAGGGCAGCTGGCATGACCTGGTTGACATCCACCGATGCATTGACAGCCCGAAAAAGACTTAGGTGTGGAAAAAGGTTTGGAGTACTTGAGATTACGAATATATGTGAAATAAGCAGGTCCCTTTTCATCATCAATATCATTCACAAGAGTGACAGGCTGAGTCTCTGCCCCTGAAATTAAATCAGGAAGGATGACCCCAGTCCTCGGAGCAGTTCCATCCTTCCACTGCTGAATTGATTTCCACAATGTAAAAGCTTCAGGTTGCCCAGGTACTCTAACCAACTTGTACTTGAAAACATTGCATCCAGAATTGTTTTTCTCTGTCCATGACTCCTGAATTTTGTACAGGCCATCGTAAACATAGATCTTCCCATTTGAACCAGCAATATCCTTTATACCTCGGATGACTCTCACCTCATTTGCACGATGCAAACTGTTTTCTAGAGCAAGATTTCCCCTTTCAAGTTTCTGATCAAACATTTGTCCATCTCTTCTCTGCACTCCACCCTGGCCACTGTAAATCAAGACATCCCCATCATCTCCCTGATCATCATATCCTCCAGATGAAACAATGCTTACAGCCACAGGTTCTTCATCCGCAGTAATTTTCACGTTCATATAATCTATCCCAGCCATACTTGGAGTATGTAATCCGACGATGCAAAGCTCCATCCTGAAGAAGAAAATATCGCCAACTTCTACCCCAGGTACATGACCAATCCTCTTTGTGTTATTTGTCCGAACCCCTTTGGTCATCAAGAGTGAAGCAGCTTTCAGGTCTGGACGTCTACTAACCCCTGGAGACATATCTTTCACTTCTTCAAGTTGGGTGAGCCTTCTCCGAAGCAAATTAAAAACCAAGAGTATGGTATCGACAGTCTCCTTGTCACCATTAGCTCTTCTAACATCATCGAAGTACTTAAGCTTAAAGGATGTTAAGAATCTATTAACTAGTGATTCGACATCAAAGATATCTCCATGCTCGTCTCTGCTCTTACCAGGGTTGTTATATCTAACCTCACCTCTGCTCTTCCTTGGACGCCCCCTTCGCTTCCTAGTATTACTGGCATCCTCTGTGTCAATTACATGCACACTAAATCCACTTACATGCTGGCCACTCTGATTCAGCGAGTCACTATAACCATCATCATCTAAAACTACAGGTTCTGAGCCCTTCTCAGATTGCCGAGTGCCCCCATTTGCTTGGGGCGTCGGTGTTCTAAATGAATTCAATGGAACGGGAGCTGGTATAGAATTACCAAAAGCTCGATTCCCTACCGGATTTGAAACACCAGATGGGTGTGGGTTCCGATTCTGTTGAGAATCATTGGGAATTAGAAATGGGTAAAATGGATGGATCCCAGGTGGAAAAGGACCAGTAGGTGGCACACAAACGAAGGGTGAGGGTTGGGGGGTCGAAACTGAAGACATGCCAGGCGGGTTTGGCAAAACAGGTACAAGACATCTCAATGGCCTCACATCTAAAACCCTAGATTTATCAATTGATCCCAATGAAGGATTCGAATCTGAACCTAAACCTTGATCCATTTAAACACTACACGACAGTCTTATTACAGATTCTGATCAACACTGAACCACAATTAAATTACAAAAGTTTCCAGATCCCCTACTCGATTTCGTTCATTTCGTGTCCCACAAAGATAAAAGAACACACTTTTCTCTGATAATTTACAGTTATATACAAAATTAAAATCATGTCATGCAGTTATACAAACCATAGCCGGAAGGGTTAACGTTCAAACCTTCAACAAACCTTACATAAATCTGCTACCTGTAGCGTGCAAAAACGTATTATTAAAACGTTTACTGACAGATACAATCAAACTTTGGATGAAAAACTGTAAAGCCCTAAATTTTGTTTAGGCCCTATAATCCAATTTTAAAAAATTAGCAAGAAATGAAGAGCAAAACGTGCAAGGATTCAATAAAAGAATCCATTTTGAATGAAATATGAGATGAGAATTTCGCAGTAAGATCTCGATGGGTACTAAAATCTTGAAAAAAGAGAACGACTAAAAAACAACTTACACTTCTATGGATACATAAAATGAATTGGATAAAAAGTTTTGTAATACAAATTCCTTAGCACAGATCAGAGATTCATGCTTGGTAAAGCGAGGAAAGAGATCTTTAATGGAGAAAATACCTTGAATGTGCGTATCAGAGAGAGAGTAGGGTTCTGGGGCTTGCTGCCATAATAACACTGTGATTTTGAGGAAAAATTTTAAAAGGACAAGAAGAATGGTTACTTTTTTAGTTATTTTTATTAAATAATTGCTACTTAAAATTTATAACATGTCTCTTGGACTTTTAAATTTTAGAAGGTGTTTGGTGTAGATTAAAATTAGATTTTTTTTAATAGATTGAAATAGAAGTTTTTGAAATGTGTAGTTGAAAAGTTGTGGGACCATGAAAGATGTGATTAATATTAATTATTTCACTTTAATTTGGATTAAAATCGAATTTTAATTCGGACCAAACGTGGGCTTAATAATTTATGCCCCATTTTTTCTCACTTCTTTTTAATCACATATTTTTCAATAAAATAATATTACTCACAAATTCAAAAATTTCTTTATTCTTTAATTACACATTTTCTGTCAATCTATTATTTCATAATGCATTATATACCAAAATTGAAGCTCAAACAAGCCATATATAAATAAATTTTCAATCACATAATCAATTATTTATGTTGTGAAATACTTAAAATCACGTAGTGACATATTTTACGAAAATGATATCACATTTAATTCATGTTCTAACAGGTTCGTCACTGTGCATGTTTTGTGTCAACATAGTTTTGTATTAAGGTGGATAACAAATTGGACATTATTCTCGCTGAAAGATCACCTTCTCTATTATTTTTCCCAGCATAAACTCTGATATAGGAAAAAAAAAAATATGCGTAATAAATATATATTAACAATAATTTTACTTTTACATAATTTTTTGACAACTTTTTTGACAAAACGTCACTTGACGACCCCCTTTGAGGGGGAGCCTACGGCGGGCCCCCTGAAAATGTGCTATTGAGTTCTTTTTTTTATTGAAGGCAACCCGACGTGTTCATTTGTTGAAGAAACACCTTATCAAGCTCTTGAAAGAATATTTTTAAAAGACTCACATAGTAGTGCTTTTACAAGGACAACGGTAACTTGTTTAGATTTAGGCATGTGTTGAACGCTTGTTGCACCATTGACAACTTTTTAACAATTGAAGTGATAGTCGTGAATTAAATGTTTTGTGCGATCAGAAAATATCGGATTATGGGATATGTGAGTGGCACTTTTCTTGTCGAGTAGGAATAGTGGTCAATGCAGGGACGGGTCCAGGATTGGATCCAAGATCGGGCTACAAAAATTCAAATCGGGCTAATACGTGAAAAAAAAAATTTACACATGAAAATTGTTGTAAAAAAAAAA
>CAIGRF010295725.1:57581-67648 GCA_903798235.1 Fraxinus ornus | reverse complement strand
TATATCTGTTTTGAATGTACTTTTGGTTTTAAATTTAAAATAAATGCTACGGTTTAATATGAAGAGCATGATTAAGACGTAATTTTTGTTTCTAAATATGTTTAGGTAAGATATTTTTTTTGTTTTTTTACTTTTCAAGGTAAAATAGTTTATGTTACAGACAAAATGAGTAATTTTTTTTATTTTGAAAATAATTTATGTATCTTTAGTTTACTTATGAGTAAAAAATTTAAATTTAGTTAAATGTACATCCCTTAATTCGATTATTCTTCGTGTCCGTCTGTATCACAAAGCTGATTGGTGTCGTTGTAATAGTTGAAAATAAGGGTTCAACCAATTCATAACATAAACATATAAATAAACAAAACATTACATTTTAGCTATATATATTATTTAACAATTTTAATTTTTTTAAAACTTATCAATTACATTACTTTAAAAATATTATGCATATTATTCACTTCGCATATAAAACATGCAATGCACGTTCTTACTATTAGTTCATAAAAAAAATAAGGATAAGAGTACAATCAAAAAGTATATTGGAGATATATGACAGTGAAATTATCAAAGACTGAAAATTATTGAGCCCTTGTTTGATATTGTTTTAAATCAAAATTTTAATTCAAATTAAAGTCAACAATTAATTTTAATTGTATATTTTATGGATCTCACAACTTTTTAATTATACATTTCATCAAATTCTATCAAAATCTGATTTTAATCCATACCAAATCTGGACTAAAAATCTTTATTGTAATCAACGGAAAGGAGGGCGTGAATACGTGAATATAATTATCAAATTTCCATAATACAAATAATAAATATAAGAAATTATTCCGATAATTACCCCACCAAAATTTTTGAAATTGCAATCACACCCCTCTAAAAAGGGTTTTCTTTCCTCGTCTTAAATCACGTGCACGTATACCCTCTTTCTCAGCACATGTCCTTCTCCCAGTCGAGACTCGAGAGAGGAAAATTTACTATACTACTCTCTATAAAAATCCATCCTTCTGTGCTCTTTTTCTATCTATTTATCAATTATTACATATAATAAGGAAATAAATCTGTATATATCGTTATATATAGAGAATTTGTTTGTTGTTGTATAAGAGATTGTTTGGACGGTGTAGAAATATTTTCCGATTTGCAAGGTATGCAGGCTGATAAGACGGTGTTGAGTTTGAGACCTGGAGGAGGTTCCCGCGGCGGAAGCAGAGTTTTTGGTCCGCATTTCGAGGCGACAGCGGCCAATTTTGATATCCCGGTGTTGCGTCCCCGTGGCGGTGGCGAAGCTTCTTCCTTAAAGGTTGAAATTTTTATGCTGTTTTTTTTCAGATCTATGGTTCTTGACCAGTTATGAATGGTTTTGAATCTAAAGTACGATTTAAGTTTTTGGTTTTCCGGATGTTGATTTGTATAGATGTTTTTTATGATGTGTATAGTCATATGCGTGTATTATTTGTATTTTATCTTTTTAAGGAATGGTATGTAAACTGTAAAGGTCTGACTTTATTTTTGTTTATTTCTCTCCTTTTTAACTGATTTTCGTGTCTGTTATTCTGTTGAATCAACATATCTGTACACACACACACACTTATTCATACTTGTATCCGAGTAATTGTGTTCGTGTGTTATTCGTTTACCAATTCTATTTAAAGCTATCGACTTTTGTTGTTTTTTATTTCTCTTTTAACTGAATTTTGTGCTGTATTATTCCGTTGAATTGATCTCCATGTAGAGATGCACACACACACACACACACAGATATATCTATGTGCAGAGAGAACCAAAAAATGTATGGCGGGAATGCACGACCCTTCTTTATCTCTGCCACCCAGCTTTAAATGTTCTGGGCTCGCGACGGTAGCACCAAGATCTGCTGTTTTCTCAGTTACTAGGAATATTTGAAGTCTAGATCTATTTGTTGCAGTGCTCCACTGAAATATATGAATTGATGCCTGTCTATGTGTTCACATTCTCAAAATATTTATGACGTTTATTTCAAACTATACTTAGCAATGCTTTGCACGCATAGTTGTGTTTTGCTGCATGTGAATTTTAATTGCAAATGTGATCTGGAATATTAAAGAGCTGATATTTAGATATCAATTAAGTTTTCTACTATTTCTCCTTATCCAGAGACATTAAAAGTTTATGTCGTGTACGTATTTCTTTCTTGGGGACTTAAGTAAAAGCTTTTGTTTTTCAATATTTTATTTTGCTTGTTTTTGAGCTTAAAAACCAGGGGTACAGAATGGGATTTGATTATATATGACATCACTCTTGGTAGTGCATATAAGGCGTGTAGTTGCTGTAAATATGAACCTAAAGTAATACATAAGTTCCAGATGGGAATGCAAGGAATATCAGTCCATAAAGAAACACGTTGATTTGGAAACTGCACTTGGAAGTTTTGCTCAATATTTTGCTATTGTTGGTAGTATGAAATATGAGATTTAGTTTCCTAGTTTGCCTTTGATGCAGGTTTTTACCTCATTCTGATAAATGTAGACTTCTGTACTAACCACACATGTGAGGCCCATCTATTTACTCGTTGCAATTTATAATACTTCGACCTGGAAGAAGTTTCTTTTGCTTGCAATGTGATTTTTCTTAAAACCTGATTATTTGCAAAATTTCAAGGGTTGATTTTAAGTGGTGGTTGAAAATGTCACATCAAGACCTTCCCAAGTCTTTGGGCTTCTTGAGTTTACAGTACCCACCACTATATATGGTAAAGTTTGCTTGATAGATCACTGTTCTTTATCATTTTGTGCAATCCTCATGATGACATATACTTTCTTTGGCCAATTTTTGTCGTTTATTTTAAGCTGGTTACCACTCTATTTTTCATATAAATCACGACGACACTTTTAGCCCCTGTTTGAAACCCATTTTGAGTAGAAAAGAATTTTTGGAATAGTGATTGATGTAAGAATGTGTGGTGGAAAAGTGATGAAAAGTTATTGATTTGTGTGTAATATTAATATATTAGGAGAATGTGTGGTTGAAATGAAAAATGAGATTAAAAATGAGAAATTAATGGGTGTCAGACGGGGCTTTATATCATAGAAATTTTCCAGTCATTAATAGTCATTCATAAATTGTCATTAATTTTTCGTTAAAAGACTCTATGCCCCTATTTGGGCTCCATTATAACGTGTTTTTGAAAAAAATTAAATTTTAAAATAGTAAATTTTTTTTTGAAAAATGTGCAATTAAAAAAATAAATTTTTTTAGATTTATGTGTAATATTATTTTACTGAAAATATATAAATAAAAAGAGAAGAAAAAAATACATTTTGAATAAAATTGAGCCCAAATAGGAGCTAAATGAATTTATCATTTGTAGTCCTTTAATTAGAAATATTAAACTCCAACGCGGCTATTTATTATTTATAATGACAAAATAGACCTCAACGGTTGACCATTCAAGAGAATAATTAAAAACTGGTGCCTACACATTGGACTCCTTAAATTTGCCGGCTTCTAGAAGCTCGCCAAAATCGACAATTTCATTCTGACTTGCACAATTATATGTGAAATGACTTATTTGTCCATGATGCCTTTTCAAATTTGGACACTATTTTGTTAGAGAGAGGGAAAAACTATGGAGATACTTGGAAAGTCATTAAGAAATTTCCCTACCCTTGTGTTCTTAAATCGGTTAACCTCTCCTCCATTTTTCCAAATTTATGGGTATTGTCGATTGTCCTCCAAGTCTCACATTTTTGGCAATTTTCATACCATATAACCTTTTCATTCTCTTGAAAAAATTGATAGTTTTCTTGGTATATCCATCCTTAATCCCTTTTATTTAAAAACCTGAATTTCAGTTGAATTTTGAGAGAGAGAGAGAGGTTTGGGTTCTGAAGCTTTTTAATTATTGAAGATAGCTCAGTTTTGTTTTCGTTGTTTTTATACTATTTCATCACAAAGATTGGATTTTTATTGCCTTTGACAACTGTTTGTACTTTAAGAAGGCTCCCAAGTAGCTGAAAGATCCAAAAAAGGGACAAAGTCTGAGTTTTGGTCTGTTTTCTGCTCATATTTAGCCCCTGTTTGAGCCCCATTTTTTGGATTACTGCCTTTTGGCCGAAATATTTACAGAAGGGATCGAATTTTTGAAGGTTTGATCAATGGGGAATTGTTGTGCAGCGCCAAAAACGTCTGATGAGAATAAAAAGAAGAATAAGCCAAATCCTTTTTCAGTTCATGGTGGTAATTTCACTATACAAGATGGTGGATTCAATTTCTATGTATTGGACAATCCAACAGGCCATAACATTAAGGAGTTTTATGAGTTGGGGCGTGTGCTTGGGCGAGGTGAATTCGGGGTTACATATTTATGCACTGATAAATCTAGTGGTGAACTGTTTGCTTGTAAATCGATATCGAAGAACAAACTGAGGACTAGTGTGGATATCGAGGATGTTAGGAGAGAGGTTGAGATTATGAAGCATTTGCCTAAGCATCCGAACATTGTTAGAATAAAGGATACTTATGAGGATGATAATGCAGTTCATATAGTGATGGAGTTGTGTGAGGGTGGTGAATTGTTCGATCGGATTGTTTCTCGGGGACATTATACTGAGAGGGCTGCTGCGGCTGTTACTCGCACGATTGTTGAAGTTATTCAGGTGAGGGTTCAGTATTTCAATGTTGCTTGCTTTATTTGAAGTTTGATGTTTTCAGATTTATAGATTTGAATTTGTTGGTTATTAATTGATGTGATTTTTGCTCATTACTTGCTGCAAGAGTAGTAGAATTTCATTTAGGTTGATGCATGAATTCTCGTGATTTCTGCTAGTGAAGTATTAAAATTTACTCGAGTGCATTGATCATGTGTGGGTATGCTTAAATACAAGTAAAAGTTAAGTAATTTTTGTTTCCAAACAAGTTTATGCAAGTACATTTTTCACAGTGACAATAAGTAAATTATTTCTAATTTTGATCTATAAAAACTACTTATTTTAAAAAATTTCTTGTTTACTTATAACTAAACTTACTTGTGAGTGAACTCTTGAAGTAATATGACATAATTCTTATCCAAAATAGTCTTTAATTAGGCTTACTAGAATATGTAATATTTGAAAACTTAGCAATGCTGATTTACTTTTCTAATTTTCGTTAATGATTTTCATCGTCCCTGAGCAACCCCCAAAACTTTTCATCTCTTGGTATATTGTGATAGTTACAACGGCTACCTGAATATATTTCTCAGTCTGATTACATGCAATTTTGTACTATTCTAGCATTTGCAATTTGCGGTGAATATGAAGAGTTGCCTTTTGCTTTCTTTACCCTGTGTTTTATTTAGGAACATCGGTTTACATCTTTGTATTTTCATTTCTGATCGAGCGAATATAGGCAGTTTGACCAGTTGGAAAGTTATCCGATGAGGTTCCTTTTAAAGAAATCATGTTTTAAATGAGGTTCTATGTGTGAATTAATTATCTCCTGTCACTCTGTAGACGTGCCACAAGCATGGAGTCATGCATCGTGATCTTAAACCCGAAAATTTCTTGTTTGCAAATAAGAAGGAAACAGCACCCTTGAAGGCCATTGATTTTGGGCTATCAGTATTCTTCAAGCCTGGTAATGCCTTTTGATATTTATTGGTCTAATGCAGACGAATAAGTTGTTAATTAGACAATTATCAATTTTCGATCCTTTTAGCTAATCCAATTGTACTTTTATAGGCCAGAAATTTGATGAGATTGTGGGTAGTCCTTATTATATGGCTCCGGAGGTGCTCAAAAGATACTACGGTCCAGAAGTGGATGTTTGGAGTGCTGGAGTAATTCTCTATATCTTATTGTGTGGTTTTCCACCATTTTGGGCAGGTCAATTATTTTTCTTTCTTACTTTAAGTTTAAACTCTTTGGATATTGCTCTGGAGTTGTGGTTGACTCTGAACTTTGAGATTGCTGATAGGTTTGGGAGTGGAATTGTATTCATCCCATGTTAAAATAAAAAGAATCAAAATGTGGTAATGTTTAGCTTAAATCTTTGCATCGTTCTATTTCATTGACAATAGTGTGTTGGTTCTAGAGTGGAATAAGTGAGTCTCCCACTTTGGGATCTTATTGAACAAAAGGGTGATATTGTTCTTCCCCTGCCAAGAATTTTGAATTTTGGATTACTTATAAACCTGATAATATTAGAGCACGTCAAGAAGTACTTGGTACTATGATCATGAGAGGAATAATAACTAAACAAAGGGGACAAAATATTGAAGATAAATTTGTTCCTAACTTGATGTTTGGAAGTGCATACTGCAATCATTTGTATCTTATTCTTGCATCTAACTCTCCTTCTGAATTGCAGAAACTGAACAAGGAGTTGCCCAAGCAATAATTCGGTCCGTTGTAGAATTTAAAAGAGATCCTTGGCCTAAGGTTTCTGATAATGCGAAGGACCTTGTAAAAAAGATGCTCAACCCTGATCCCAAGCAGCGGCTTACAGCACAACAAGTATTAGGTAATGTACAGTTTTTGGACGAATAATATCGTGGATTTATCCTTTTTATTGTCCATTGAAATGCTTCACACTTGTTTTAAATTCATTAAATCAAATGGTTAAATACACAACAAAATATCATGGTGCATAATTGAAACTCATTTAGTTTTTAGTTGATGACTAAATTAAAACTTTGTTACCACTCTATGCATCGGCTAGTTTGAATTAATGAAGACAAAATATAAATTATTGAACATGTCCCCTCTCAAACTGCTTTCAGACGAAGTGGTTATACTTGGTAATAGAGCATGCAATACTCTTTTAAGTTCAAATCTTGTCACCCATTTATGGACATTGTGCACGCATTAGATGGGCCTTTGATAAAAAAATAAATGAATCTGACCTGCAACGAGGGGGCATTTTGAAGAAAATAAATAAATTAATAAATGTGTCCTTCCAGCAGCTTAGATTTTTAGATGAGGTTGTTGAACATTACTAATGAAACGTGATGTAGGAGCCTAGCTACTTGCCAACTAGAGTACCACATTAGCTTTTTTGTTTGTCAAACTAATGGATTTGGAGTTTGGACTCAATAATCAAACCATTACAAACTTTATATTTTGGTGACCCAAATTGTAACTAAGTTTAAATTCAGTAACCAATGAGAAATGAAATAAATTTTAGTATTTTAAACCCTCAAAATCAAATAGAGAAGTTGTGACAAATATTGCTGCTGGCTTGCAGATCATCCTTGGTTACAGAATGCCAAGAAGGCTCCAAATGTGTCTCTAGGTGAAACCGTGAGGGCAAGGCTCAAGCAATTCTCTATGATGAACAAGCTGAAGAAAAGAGCTCTAAGGGTAACGTCTCCCGCTTTGTACATTATACAAGAGCATTTTCTTGCTTCCTTTCATTTATCTATAATGTATTTCTGAAGCTCATTTATTAATATCTAAATGGTGTCTCTTAGCAAGGTATTTGATTACTAAGACTGCTTTTTCAAATGGCAGGTGATTGCCGAGCATTTATCGGTGGAGGAAGTGGCAGGCATGAAGGAAGGATTCCAATTGATGGATACGGGCAACAAGGGGAAGCTTGACCTTAACGAGTTGAGAGCCGGGTTGGACAAGCTCGGGCATCAGATCCCAGATGCAGATATACAAGTTCTTATGGAAGAAGTAAGTACTTCAGTTAGAAACAAACTTGTTAGGCTTAAGCATGTTTGGTTATGCTCAAAAATTTATAAAATAAGTTTCAAAATAAATAATACGTTTTTTTATCAAAGTTGAAATAAGTTACTTATTTTGATAGTAATGTGAGAGTTACTTTAAGAAAGTAACTTATTTTGCATAAACAAGTAAGGAAATGGTAACATTCAAGTTACGCTCCTCCTTTTATTTTAAGCTCACCAAAACAAGCTCATTGTTTGAAAGGCTAGAGGCTCTCTAGTTTCTTCTCGATAAGCTTTATATTATTTGCAAAGTTTGTCGCGGCATCCCTCGTAGATGAAAGCCCTGCAAAATTTTAGTTGGCACACCTGTGCAATATTAGCATTTAGACTTGTACCCTTATCAGACCTGCATCAGTTCACAATTCAATCAGCTTCTTCTTGGTAGAGGTTGTTGCACCATATCTTATAATGAAGCAACGCACTGACTATCCCAACCCTGTTTTTCTTTTTCTTACACAAGCGCAAGGTCGAATTATGTATTTATGTGCATTCAGTACCAATTTCCTTGCATGCCAAGTCCAACCAAATTTTTAACTTCTGTCCAGGTTCTTTGATAACATGAAGTTAATCAAATTTTTACAGGGCGATGTTGATAAAGATGGATATCTCGACTGTGGAGAGTTTGTTGCAATTTCCGTTCACCTGCGAAAGATGGGCAATGATGACCATCTGCAGAAAGCCTTTGAGTTCTTTGATAAAAACCAAAGTGGGTATATAGAGATTGAAGAGCTGAGGGATGCCTTAGCCGATGAGGTCGAGACAACAAATGAAGAAATTATTAATGCCATTATTCAAGACGTAGACACGGACAAGGTCAGTTAATCGATCACAGCTGTCTTGATTAAATTTAAATGAATAAATTGTATTCCGTCTCTAATAACTTAAACTTTTAAGTGAATTGATTTGACATGATGATAGAGTTGAGATAGTCTCTCTGAGTTCAACATAATATTAGAGTAAGAATAGGGATGTTGAGTTCAAACTCTTGTCATCAGCTATATATGAAAGCTGCACATGTGTCGAGCTTTGATAAAAGGTGAATCTGATTTGCACACTCGGAAGCATGTTTGAAAACTAAATTTAAAAAATAGATGCATCTCCCTCTTTAAAAGCTTGAGCTTTTGGATGAAGTGGCTTAACATAACACCGTTGGTTAAATATTTTCATAATTACCGTGCAAGAAAAGGCTTTCCCGAAAAATCCCTGTCTCAATTTTTTGTACTCGATCTTAAAATGTGCGTTGGTCTCATTTGGTTGCTTGAATTTTGTTCATATTTGTGCAGGATGGACGTATTAGTTATGACGAGTTTGCTGCAATGATGAAGGCAGGCACGGATTGGAGAAAGGCATCAAGACAGTATTCACGAGAACGATATAACAGTCTCAGCTTGAGATTGATGAAGGATGGATCATTACGGTTGAACGACGAGGGTATAGAGCTTAAAGTGGTTTAACGTATATTTTTAGATATTATGGTTTTGGCTCAAATATTTCTTCGTTTTTACGTTGTGCCGTTTACGAGATCCTTTTTATAGGGGATAACTAGGTATAATTCCCCAAATTTCATGTAAGTGTTCTGCTTCAGATGCTTGGAGGGTTGCAGAAATGTATAGAATGGGAGGCAATTTTCTGGGTTTATCCCTCCAATAGGGGGGCGCCACTTGGCGATTTTGTAATCCCTTTTGTACAAGATTTTGTACTTGTAGTATCTCCCAATTTGGATTATTCTATATGTACAAAATCTTGTACAAAATGGGTTCTTAACAGTGGAAAAACTAGGGTATGTTCTCTTTATTATTTTCAAGTCGTTTTCTGTTTTCGATTTTTCAAAATAATGAAAACGCATTCTTTTTTCTATTTTCGAAAACGTATTTTTGAAAACAAGTTATAAATTTATAAAGAAAACTCAAAATGACCATTTTGGCTGTTTTTAGTTATAATCAAGCCAAAATTTTTAAAACACGTTTTGAATGTTTTCAAAATGTCAAAAAGAACACATTTTCAACAATCTCAAAATTAACATTCAAAACATAAAACACAAAATGAATTCAAAACTCAAAACACAAAATTGAAACACAAAGAGAACAGTTCGTAACTTCTTGAATTCTTTTTTCAGTCAAATCGATATAAGTAGTACAATTAAATTGAGGATCTACTTGTGAGGACACACGTATGGCCAAGACATGGTTACAATTTTTCCTAAACCAAATCACCGTTAAAAAATAGAAGTGGCATCGATTGTGTGGTTGAAATAGTTTTCGCACCGTCTATTTCCTAGTAATAATCATCAATAAAGACACACTAATACTTAATTAAGACTTAATGATTGACATTTGAAAGGACAGCATCGGGCTTAGTAAACTAATGA
>CAIGRF010295725.1:40244-54457 GCA_903798235.1 Fraxinus ornus | reverse complement strand
TTTGGTAATTGAAACAAATTTTAGACGTATTGGTAGAAAAAATTATCACTTAAATGGAAAATTTTTATAAAAAACGAAGCCAAACGGACACCAAACTTTCAACATTTTCCAGGTAGAAAATTATACCAATCAAACACAATTAATTACAATTCCCAATAAAACAAATTCTAAGCAATTCAATTCCTAGTAAAACATTTTCTTTCCACCCATTTTCCACCTTTGCAATCAAACGGACCCTTAGTGCGCAACAAAATGTGAGAATTCGGCGACCAATTTCAGACGAATATGCCATGTATCCTCTTGTGTCTGACGTGGGATGGACCCCACCTGGTCCTGATTTCTTTGAGTATAGACAAGACAATTTTTTGATAAAGACTCTTTTGGAAAATTCTGCTTTTACCTAATAATTTACTGAATGAACAAGTAGAGGTCCCCTATTGAGGGGGCGTCTATGCCTCAATTTTTGTCGTGTTTAAAAGTAAGTTAATTGTACTTTTTAAATTACTTATATTGTCGGAATTATTATTATTTAAGACCTAAAACTTAATCTCGGAAACCTTTTCAAAATAAATTTTAAGTAAAATTAAGCAATCTCGAAAATAAAATAAAGATCGATCACGGTTCCTGCAAAGTATTGCAAGAATATTTGTTAGCCATGTTAGGTAAGATGAATTCTTACAATAAATAAAATTTAAGAGTGTTTGGTGCATATTAAAATGAGAGAATGCATTTTTTTGAAGTGATGTGATGAGGAATATGTGATTTAAAAAGAAGAAAAAATTATTAATGTAATGGAAAATATACGAGTACGTTTGTTCAATTTTATTAATAAAACACTTGAAGTTAGGTGCGAATTGAAATTTTACAAACCATTCATCTTTAGATTTTTCTTTTGTCATTTTTTCTATTTCATTAGGAGCCTGTTTGATAACAATTAATTTTCAATTAAAATTAAAAATATGGTCGTTATTGATCTCACTCGTCTAATAAAAGTCAACAATAACTATTAGTTTTTCAATTTTAATCCCTACCAAACAAGCTTTAAATGTTCTTGTTATTTTTAATCATTCCCAACCATACCACTCGTGTGCTCTTTTTGTGATGTCAAATGGTGATTCATAGTACTTTGATAACATGGTTCGAGCCAATAATACTGAATATTTTTATTATATCTAGATGACATAGTTCGAGCTAGCACTTGTGCATCTTGATGATATGCCTCAGCAATGAATATCGTGAACATTTAATGGCCGAAGTCACTATCTAGCTTGATGACATGAGTTGGTCCACATAATACTTTTGGTCAGATAAGATGGCTAGTCACTCCATTTTCAAATCTCTTACATCTAATAAGGTAATTAGCACATAACGTTCCCACATTTTATTATTATTGTCGAAAACGTTCATACCTTTCATTTTTTACATTTTCACCCTTATTTCCACCTTTCATTGACCAAAATGTCATTTTTACCTATTTTCTCAATTAAAAATTATGAAATGGCGAATATATCATTTTCTTTAAATAAAAAAAACAAAAAACTAATTGCAATCACAGTCCCAAAAAGTCACAAATAAATTATTAAAAGGGTAATTAGCACATAATGTCCATACATTTCTCTATTATTACAAAAAAGTTCATACCTTTTATTTTTTGGCATTTTCATTCTTAACAACACATTTAATTGCACAAACCACATTTCTATCCATATTCATCCAATTTCTCAATAAAAAATTGTGAAATGACGAATATACCCTCATATTTAAATAAAGAAAAAATATTTTTAGTTTCTAATTATTTAATAATTTATTTAGGACTCGCTTGCACTTTTTTATTTTTTAATTTTTAAATAAATTTAATCGGGACTCGTTTGCACTTTTTTAAAAAATCAAAATTTTTAAAATAATTTATCGTGGACTTGTTTGCATTTTTTAAAAAAAATTGAGACTATGATTGCAATTAATTCTTTATATTTTATTTAAATAAGAGGGTCTTTTACTCATTTCACAACTTTTTTTTGAGAAATTGGATGAAAATGGATAGAAATAATGATTTGTGCAATTAAGACCCTGTTTGATCTACATTATTATCTCATTAAAAATAAAAATATGAACGTTATCAATCATATCAACATTTAAATTCAAATTTTTTATCTCTTGTGTGAACCCCAATAACGACTATATTTTTCATTCTCATTCTACAATAATTTGGTTCAAACATGGGCTAAATGTATAATTAAGTGTGAAAATGCCAAAAAATAAAAGGTATGAACTTTTTTTTTTTGTAATAATAGGGAAATGTAGGGATATTATGTGCTAATTACCCTTTTAAAATCTATTTGTGACTTATTTGGACTTTTTAAAAAAAAATTGGAACTGTGATTGCAATTAATTTTTTTTCTTTTTCTTTTTTTTTTATTTAAATAAAATGGTATGTTCGTCATTTCATAATTTCTACTTGAGAAAATAGGTGAAAATGATCTTTTGCGCAATAAAAGGTGGAAATAAGGGTGAAAATGTCAAAAAATGAAAGATAGTGACGTTTTTCACAATAACAATGAAAGATGGAGACATTATGTGCTAATTACCCCATCTAATAATATATGTCAATCTTACTTGCAACTTTTCCTCGAACAACTTTCCTCCACCATTTATTTCAGGAATTATGCTACGTGTACAAAATTTTTACCTAATGGTCCTAATAGATTTTTCCTTATTTCAGTCTGATTACTTAAGTCCCCAAGGATGCCCTCGGACTCTGCAATATTTTCAGAAACGAAAATATTAGAGGAAAGCCATTTGTACCCGGAGTTTTACACTCCGGGTTACCCGCCCCTCACATAAGTGAGGGGCCCACCGCTGGCCCACCTTGAATTAAAAAATTCTGCCCCCCCCGATTGTGAGGGGGGCAGTGGGGCCGAGTAACCCGGTCTAGATGACATAGTTCGAGCTAGCTCTTGTGCATCTTGATGATATGCCTCAGCAATGAATGTCGTGAACATTTAATGGCCGAAGTCACTATCTAGCTTGATGACATGAGTTGGTCCACATAATACTTTTGGTCAGATAAGATGGCTAGTCACTCCATTTTCAAATCTCTTACTTGAGTCACATCTAATAAGGAGGTAATTAGCACATAACGTTCCCACATTTTATTATTATTGTCGAAAATGTTCATACCTTTCATTTTTTACATTTTCACCCTTATTTTCACCTTTCATTGACCAAAATGTCATTTTTACCTATTTTTTCAATTAAAAATTATGAAATGACGAATATATCAGTTTCTTTAAATAAAAAAAAAAAAACTAATTGCAATCACAGTCCTAAAAAGTCACAAATAAATTATTAAAAGGGTAATTAGCACATAATGTCCATACATTTCTCTATTATTACAAAAAAGTTCATACTTTTATTTTTTGACATTTTCATTCTTAACTACACATTTAATTGCACAAACCATCATTTCTATCCATATTCATCCAATTTCTCAATAAAAAGTTGTGAAATGACGAATATACCCTCATATTTAAATAAAAAAAATATATTTTTAGTTTCTAATTATTTAATAATTTATTTAGGACTCGCTTGCACTTTTTTATTTTTTAAATAAATTTAATCGAGACTCGTTTGCACTTTTTTAAAAAAAATCAAAATTTTTAAAATAATTTATCGTGGACTTGTTTGCATTTTTTTTAAAAAAAAATTGAGACTATGATTGCAATTAATTCTTTATATTTTATTTAAATAAGAGGGTCTTTTACTCATTTCACAACTTTTTTTGAGAAATTGGATGAAAATGGATAGAAATGATGATTTGCGCAATTAAGGCCCCGTTTGATCTACATCATTCTACAATAATTTGGCTCAAACATGGGCTAAATGTATAATTCAGTGTGAAAATGCAAAAAAATAAAAGGTATGAACTTTTTTTTTGTAATAATAGGAAAATGTAGGGATATTATGTGCTAATTACCTTTTTAAAATCTATTTGTGACTTATTTGGACTTTTTAAAAAAAAATTGGGACTGTGATTGCAATTAATTTTTTTCTTTTTCTTTTTTGTTTTATTTAAATAAAATGGTATGTTCGTCATTTCATAATTTCTAATTGAGAAAATAGGTGAAAATGATCTTTTGCGCAATAAAAGGTGGAAATAAAGGTGAAAATGCCAAAAATGAAAGATAGTGATATTTTTCACAATAACAATGAAAGATGGAGACATTATGTACTAATTACCCCATCTAATAATATACGTCGATCTTACTTGCAACTTTTCCTCGAACAACTTTCCTCCACCATTTATTTCAAGAATTATGCTACGTGTACAAAATTTTTACCTAATGGTCCTAATAGATTTTTCCTTATTTCAGTCTGATTACTTATCCATGCAAAATATCCATTTTCAGATTATCTAAGCATCGGGCATTTCTACGCGTGTCATCATTTCACTAGCTTAGTGACGAAAAAATGCTCGACGTTTAAGCTCAATTGTGTATATAAAACCCCAGTTGTTTCCTTTTCGAACTCGTCCTGAATTTGTTCTGTGATCCATTGTTCACCATTTTGAGCTCGTATTTTCATTTTCTCTTTCTAAAGAAGCTCGTGTTCCTGTGTGGAATGCGCTTTTGCTGAAGTATTTATCGAGCTAGTTGAGGTTTGAGAGCTTTGAGGCTACTTTTTGAAGCGGTTAGCGTTAAAAAAGGTAAGTTTTTTTTTTTAATGTTTCTTTGCTGAATTTTGTTAATTACTTGAATTTATTGGTGGACCTATGTATGAAGAATCGAAGTGACTCGGTGAGGAAATTTTCTGTTTTGAAGAATTATTGATTTTGAGGTCTATTTACAGGTTTATGTAATACCACCTTAGCTCTTTTTTGCTTTGATTTTTGCAAGAATTATATGAATACGATTGCTCGTCAAACTTTCGTTTTGCCTAAGTACCGAACTACAATTTCTGATTTATTTTCTCGGAAGAATTTGAACGTACACCGAGCTTCCGTTTCGCCTGCGAAGCGATCTTCAGATCCTACTCTCTTTTTCTGAAGAATTTGAAACTCTTAGGAGGTGATTTGAAAGAAGCGCTTATTTTTATACATGTGTTTTTGCTTAGTTTTTCTGAAGCCTTAAGATGGCATTTGGTGTCAATGGGTTCAAGAATTATTTTAATTCCGGTAATTTAGCTGTTGGAATGATTTTTCTGACGATTATTACCTCGGATTTCTTTAAATTTATTATTATCTGCCACCCTTTCTGTACTTCTCGCCAGTTTCTAACGGTGGATCTTCTTCGTTTTTTTGGTCACTGACTATTTTACCCTCGAGTTTTCTTCAAATTTACCCCCTTCGACACTGTGGACTTGAGCTATGAGTTAGCGACGTCGAATTGAGTACCTGGAATTAAAATATTTCAATTTGTTTTGTTTATACATAGCAGTAACTTACAATATTCAGAAATTAGAAATATTTTAAAATCATTTGTTTCAGAGATTTCAGTAACTGTGTATGATCGCTTTCATGAATCTGGTCATTTCTGTGCTTTTCCGTTTTCAACTCTTGTGGGATTTCATCAAAGACTTCGAAAGTTTGTCTCCCTTTTGTCGCTTTCATGTAAATTTCAATTTTCTTTCTGGTTTTTTTGAAAAGAAAAGGAAATAAAGAGTATGTTACTTAAAGCTTTCGCAAAAGTTCAAAAGTTAGATCTAAAGCAGATCTCGATCTCGGTGTGGTGGTCCAGCAACAATATTTATGAAGTTAAGAGCTATTTCTAGCTTTTAATTCGTAATTTGTTTGCTAGTAAAATCTTAAAATACTTAATTCCACGGTGGAAAGCTCTTATAATTTGTTGTCCTCTAATGATAGCTTGTAATCCCGATCTATGATTTAGTGAAGTGGTAATGTGAACTTTCCTTAATCTTAGAATTTTAAGATGGATTAAGTAATTATTTGGTTCCAGATAGGATTTACATTTTGGAGAGGTCTGATTTCAGATACAGTTAAGGTAAATCTTAATTAAAGAACCTTTCCAAGAACATTATTAACGGTAATTTGCTTGAATGACCAGGTTCCTCTGTTCGGACTTAAGTTTCTCAAAACAATGCCAATTAGTCAGATGGATCAATATGTCAACAGATGCTATTTGGGGAATTAAGTCAGCACGAATGTTACGCTGAGGATTAATAAGCTGATTACATGTGTATTCTCTGTGTTAATTCTCCTTGCAAATCATATTTTAGAAAGCTCATGTTTTGATGATATCATGCCTACCAGTCTTTAATTTTGCTGTTCACGGGAAAGATTTTATTCTCTATAATAAAAGCAATTAATAGTTTTTTAATTTTGAGATTAATTTTAGGTCTTAGTTGTGATCTGATCTTTGTCCTTATTTAGATCTCAATATGGTTGCTCCTTTGCTGTTTGGTTTCTTAAGTTATGCTTATTGTTTTGCTTGGGTTTAGTTTACTAGCCAGGCAGTAGCTGAGCGTGCAAATATGACGATTACACCTAAAATCTCTGTCAATGATGGGAATCTTGTGGTTCATGGGAAGACCATACTCACTGGAGTGCCTGACAACGTTGCACTGACCCCAGGATCAGGCGGGGGACTTTTTACTGGTGCATTCATTGGTGCTACAGCTTCAAATAGAAAAAGCCTGCACGTCTTCCCCGTCGGTGTCTTGGAGTAAGCACTGAGCCATTTTATTTATCTTTTCTGAGATAAGTTATCTGAAATGATTCATTGCCTGGTTGTTTGAAGTGAATTCCTATTTAACTCTTCAAAATTCCAGTTATAGGATTCAGTAAAATTAATTCGCAACATTTTTTCTGTCGTACTAGTTGATCTTGCATCTTTTTCAAAACTTCCTCTAATGTACTCTGTAAACAGGTTCCTTTATAGAAAATACTACTCTTTTAGCAGGGGAGAAAGTTAAGAATGTAATCCATCCATGAGATGTGTAGGGTATTATTATTTGAACTTGATTATTTGTTTGAACCTACTCCCCTTCGATGTACATTATCATCTTCTTTTGGGAGAAAAGTCATGGTACAAAATTATCCCTCTGAACTCGACTTCATAAGTTGTGGGTGGCAAATAGAACAATTAATCGTTCCGGGGGTGGGGTGGGGGACAGGATTTTCCATCGTTTTTGTTTTAAGTCCGATTTGAGATTGTTACTCTATTTTCCTGACCTCAATTGCCCCTTCCCTCCTTCCAATAATCAAGTGCTGCAAACGAAACTTGCATTTTTATCTCTCTTAACTATTTTGAGAAAAAATAAAAAATCTAGAACGTCATTAGTGTAGATAATATGAGTTCCATATTTGTGTCCTGTGCTTTATGCAGTATATACTCTTGTCGTGTAGGCATTCACATTTTCAAGAACAGATGGGAATTTGTACATTACTCATATTTTATCCACTGACACATTAACATGTCACAGGATAGATGGGAATTTGTACATTACTCATATTTTATCCACTTTGACGCATATTAACATGTCATAGGATAGAATAAACTGCCATTTA
The DNA here is from genome assembly GCA_903798235.1 of Fraxinus ornus. NCBI lineage: Eukaryota > Viridiplantae > Streptophyta > Magnoliopsida > Lamiales > Oleaceae > Fraxinus > Fraxinus ornus. The sequence goes on along the minus strand of CAIGRF010295725.1, from coordinate 46,935 downwards.
CATTCCGGAAAAATTAGCAACACACAATAATATTTTAAAACATGATAGTTGAGTTTATTCCGTTTCAAGCTGTGGTGGATGACTCAGAGAATGGGAACATGTGGGAAGGACATTCCTTTAGAGACCCAATTCATGCTCATGGAGAGCAAAGACACTACGGAAGGCGAACATGAAGATGCCCCAACCATTTATACCGTCTTCCTGCCACTCCTTGAAGGCCAGTTCCGTGCCGTTCTGCAAGGCAATGAGAAGAATGAGTTGGAGATCTGCCTTGAGAGTGGTGAGTAGCTCATGGCATCAGAAAGTATTTGGTGTATGCTTCATGCATTGACACATGTGGTGTATCCCCCATAGGCCACATGCTTCGTTACTTTGCCATCCATTAGGCAAAATCCACTGTTAAGCCCGTCCATCCATTCGGCATAAAAATGGAGATCAAGAGTCCTGTATGGTGGGGTGACGTTGTTAAACTGCGAACTCCACTGATATGAAGAAATTCATTACTCACCTGTCATCAAATGCATGAACATTAATGGAGTTTATTGAATTTTGGGGAAGAAAATTACAAGGGAATGACTTCCAAAAACCGACACGAGCTTGTTTTCTTTGTGGTGTGATTTTATTGCAGGAGATATTGCTGTTGAAACCAACCAAGGACTTAATCTTGTTTATATGCATGCTGGGACAAATCCTTTTGAAGTCATCAACCAGGCTGTGAAGTAAGTCCTTGCTTGTCCTTGGCAATCAAACCTTTCCCCCAACACACTCCACATTCACCCCCCCCAAAAAAAACAGACAGTAGGAAAATGAAAAATGTGCATGAATTGAAAGTTTACTCACTCAGATGTATTGGGGAAGAACAAGGTATTTAGTATAGACTTTGTAGCTCTAATTCTCAACTACTCATTTGTTGAAGTACTTGCTTGCATATTGATGTTGTCTTGTCTTGCATTGCATTGTTTATTGATATATGGCCTTCCTTTTTGTGTGAAACAGAGCTGTTGAAAAACACATGCAAACTTTTCATCACCGAGAGAAGAAAAAGGTAAATTCTATTCTTCAATTAAGTGATTTAGAATTGCTTGATTTGATTGTTATCAAGATGAATGGCTCTAACTTCTATCTACTGTTTTTTTTTTTGTCCTCATTTATAGTTGCCCTCTATTCTTGACTGGTTCGGCTGGTGCACATGGGATGCTTTCTACACCGATGTGACCGCCGAGGGTGTTGATGAAGGCCTTAAGAGGTAAAACCTGTCGATCCTGTTATCTCCTTGTTCTAAACAATAAAGAAGAGAAGAAAGTAATTGTAAATGGGGATAAATTTAATAAATTTTGGTGGCAGCTTATCTGATGGAGGAACACCACCACGTTTCTTGATCATAGATGATGGCTGGCAACAGATTGGTAATGTGGCCAAGGAAGACCCCAATTGTGTTGTACAAGAAGGAGCTCAGTAAGAAATCTAGTTTTTGCTCAATTTACTATACTTTAGCTTAGTAATTTGATTTCTTGACATCTTATTACTATGCTTCTATTTAATTTGCAGGTTTGCAAACAGGCTAACAGGAATAAAAGAGAATGAGAAATTCCAGAAGAATGGAAAACTCGTCGACCTGGGATCAGGCCTGAAGCATGTCGTTGAAGAAGCCAAGCAACATCATAATGTCAAGTAAGTTTCCAAGTATCTTAATGAGCCATTCTTCAATTGTGCAAAATTCTTTTACTTTTATTTCATATCCATTTTTGATTCTCCCATGGAGTCCTCGTACGTATAATTTGGGCCCAAAATTGGAAAATGCTAGTTGCTGCATATTGACATGCTATTCACTAATATTTTCTTTTTCTGTTTTTCTTTTTGGCTGCAGGAATGTTTATGTATGGCATGCTTTAGCAGGTTACTGGGGTGGAGTGCATCCTGCTGGTCCGGGCATGGAACATTATGACGCTGCCTTAGCATACCCCGTGTCGTCTCCAGGGGTACTAGGAAACCAACCTGACATTGTTATGGACAGTCTTGCGGTTCATGGCTTGGGTTTGGTGCACCCAAAGAAGGTCTTCAATTTCTACAATGAGCTTCATGCCTATCTGGCTTCATGTGGGGTAGATGGAGTCAAAGTCGATGTGCAGAATATCATAGAAACTCTGGGTGCTGGTCATGGAGGTCGAGTTTCTCTTACACGAAGCTACCATCAGGCACTCGAGGCCTCTGTAGCAAGGAATTTTCCAGACAATGGATGCATTTCTTGCATGTGTCATAATACTGACGGGATCTACAGTGCTAAGCAGACTGCTGTAGTTAGAGCTTCTGATGATTTTTGGCCTCGTGATCCTGCATCTCACACCATCCACATTTCTTCCGTGGCTTACAACACGCTATTCTTAGGAGAATTCATGCAACCTGATTGGGATATGTTCCACGTAAGTATTTCCAACATTAATTAGTCAAATGTATTCGACCTGTTTTCCTCTTGGATGTTGATTAGAATTCTATGATGTATATACCTGAGATTCCTGATTTGTGAACAACATATACAGAGCTTACACCCAGCTGCTGACTATCATGCTGCTGCTAGAGCTGTGGGCGGATGCACAATTTATGTCAGGTATTATTATGTTCCGTCTTTGTTATCCACTGTAATTCCTTTGTAGTCAAAATAACATAGTTATTATGAAATCCCATTCTTCACGCAATTCAGTGACAAGCCTGGTAACCACAACTTCGAGCTTTTAAAAAAGCTGGTGCTGCCTGATGGATCGGTTCTCCGTGCACAATTGCCAGGCCGACCCACAGTCGACTGTCTATTTGCTGATCCAGCTAGAGACGGGACCAGGTTTGCAACTTCATTTCAGCTATCTCATCCTTTGAGCATCTAAATAGATAATGAATTTCACTTCCATTTTATTTTGTTAATCTGATAATAACACACACTTCAATGCTACAATATAATGCAGCGTGCTTAAAATTTGGAACGTTAATAAATGTTCGGGAGTGGTTGGTGTCTTCAATTGTCAAGGTGCTGGTTGGTGCAAGGTCGAAAAGAAGACACGTATTCACGATGCCTCTCCAGGTACTCTAACCGGTTCTGTCAAAGCCACTGATGTAGACTCCATAGCCCAAATTGCTGGACCAGAGTGGAATGGAGATGCAGTAGTGTATGCCTATAGATCAGGCGAGGTAGTTCGGTTACCAAAAGGTGCTTCGCTGCCTGTGACGCTCAAAGTTCTCGAGTATGAACTTTACCACTTTTGTCCTGTGACGGTGAGTTTCTATACAGAATAACACTGTGGTCACATTAGTTCTAGTTATTCAATAAATAAATGAACCTTACGAATCCATTGCCTTTACACAGGATATTACAGCAAGCATTTCATTTGCCCCAATTGGTCTGCTCAACATGTTCAACTCTAGTGGTGCCGTGGAGCATTGTGAAGTCCACTTGGCATCTCAGAAGAAAGCCCATTGTGAAGTCCATGGAGATGTTGCCTTCGATGAGCCTTTAAGCTCGGACAGGTCACCACAAGCTACTGTAGTTCTCAAGGTCAGGGGGGCTGGTCTCTTTGGGGTTTACTGTTCTCAGCGCCCACTAAAATGCACTGTTGGCAATACCGAGACCCAGTTTAATTATGAAGATGCAACCGGTTTGGTGACTTTGACAATCCCTGTTCCCAATGAGGAAATGTTCAGATGGCCAATTGAAATTCAAGTCTAATTAGGTTAAGATTTATAAGTATTCAGGTATCACCATTTTATAAGGGCCTCCATGAATACACGCTTGCAGTCCTTTTTTTAGAGGAACCTTTTGTATTGCATTGAGAGGTGGTGGAAAATGAGTGATCACGTGTAACAGCTACTGTTTCCCAGTAATAAAAACAACTTTCGCTGTCATTTCAATCATAACTTTGTTCCCTTTTTTTTTTTTCTCTCTTATTTTTCGTTTTCCTCTTTCTGTTTTTCGAGCATTTGATGTCATAAAAACATCGAATTGAGTAGTTCAACTTTGGCATTATGCAACACTTCTGATGCTGAAATCCAAGGCACATCCTCAGGCCCTAATCTTTTTGCTTCGGGGTGAAACCAGAGACCTGTTACAAACTCGTGCACAGAACCGCCTAATTTCAATGGAGCTGCATCCCGGTACAGCATTGCTGCTTCTATCTTTCCATCTGTTCCCTATCACGGCTCATTTCCGCCCAATCTGATATTGATGCATGCAAACTCAGTATAATTTAATTAGAGAGGTGCCATGTGTACATTATGGATCCCTTTATGGATCCCATAATGTACACATAGAATTTTCCATTTAATTATCTGCAGCTATAATGTTCCACAAATAGTTCAATCCTAGATATAAGCATGATCAATAAAGTCCCCCTTAGAAACTAGCCTTCCTTGAGCACACACCAATAGCACACGATTAATTTCAAATGGCTAGGCTCAACCTGAATTATGAAGGACACGACGTTTCACTGGTATCAGATGCCATCTTCGCCTCATCCGTCACCACCTCGGCCCTTTGCATCTCCCTTGACAACTCCAAATCCTCATTAACTGTCCCAACTCCCAACACTTGAGTACCTACCAATCAATGCGCTCCACTGCACCACATTGATTCAGGAATTTCATCAACACCTTTTCACCCAACTCCTGTCTTGTCAAGCCACTTCAATACTATATCCGATTCAAATACCGTACCCAATCTTTGTCATTGGTCTCTGATTTGCTCGGAAAATTTAATTTGTCATATTTAATAAGATAAATTGAACAATTCTCTTGTCGCAACATATAGTCACACTTGATGTCCATCTACGGGCCCTACAAGAACCTCCACTGGTAACCCTGAGTAAATATGATGCCTAGTGCTGCAGGTCTTTTCTTAGTGTTTGTTTGGGAGATAAATTTGAAGTGAAAAATATTTTTTTTTTCCATTAGAATATGTAGGTAAAAAGTACGGAAAATTTAAGGTACATGTCTAAAAAAAATTTATTGGAAAAATGTGAGATTAAAAATAAGTTTGAGAAAAAATGATTTTCAAATAAAATGTGACAAATGAATGCCTGGTCTGAATTACATAAAGATTTTTTATGTTTAGTCGTCCTTTTGATGTATACTAATATGAAAACTCGAGTTATTCTAGTGATATTGCATCCAAATTCATACAAGAACTCGACTTTTTTGTAAAATTTCGATGCTAATTATAAGAGGAAATATATCATCAATTAATCTACATGAAAACACATATTTTTAGTATAAACAAGGCATTGACAGTTCCATTAATGAAGTTTTGTACAGAAGAAACTGCAGCAATCACAACATATTTTACAAGATTCATGCAAGAAATTTACACACAGCGCATACAATTCTAAGCAGATGGATATGAAGAATCCATTGCAATACCACAAATCCCTTCTTTAGCACCAATATCTCTTTGCATCATTATATACCCCTCCTCTCCCCAGCTGCTTCCCCAAGAATTCTTAACCAACCAATACTTTGTACCATCACTAGTCGTCCCGTACCCAACGGCAGTCACACCGTGGTCGAGTTCGGTACCACACTCGCCTGTGAAAACGCCACTGGAATAAAACTGAAAGTCCATTCCACTGGCGTCAATGGAAACCGACACGGGTTGATTAGCCACAGCTTTGAGCAATGCCTTTTCACTGTTAGCAGGCACTTTTTCATACCCTAGAATCTTTGCTGCATGGGATAATTCCTTCTTTTTGTTGCAAGTACCATCTGTAGCCGCGTAAGGGTATGTAGATTCAGTGGCAATTCCTTTGTTTTTTACAATAAATTCAAAGGCATCCTCCATGTATCCACCTTCACACCCTTGATCTTCACTTGTTTTGTCACAGTCTACTATTTCTTGTTCGGACAGTGAGATTAACTTCTTTGTTGTTATTTGATTAATACCTTCTGTGGCTCCAATTGCTGAAAATGCCCAGCAACTTCCTGTTGAAGACGAAATATAAATTAATATTGGTTGTGAGGGGTGTGTTGAAAATTCAACGAGAATTTCCTATATGTCGAAGTTCTAGATCAAAAAATTAATATAGCGTGCATGTTAAAAGACGCGTTGAAGATAAAATCTATAAATTTTTAATTGTGAAGGGGAGTGTTGAAAATGTTGGGAACTTCATATATTTCAAGTTTTCAGTCAAAATGAATCTTATGCACGTGAGGGAAGTAGTGACAATGTACAACTTAAACTTTTAGATTAAATAATTTAACGATAAGAAAGCTGAGTTAGGTCAATTACCACACTGTCCTTGATCCTTTACTGGGGTGACAGCCCCTTTCTTCCTCCAGTCCATGCTAGAAGGCACTGCAGTCACATTTTCATACTTAAATGATGTAATTTCAGATGATTTCTTCTTTGAGGGCATCTTTAATCCATTCCGAGCTGCCCTAAATTCTTCATTTGTTTGATCAGCAAATGCGTTAATCCCGAGCTTATAAGGCCGATTTCCGGCTTTATTAAAAGCTTCAATAAACTCTACGTTGTTTTTGAATATCTTGAAACGCTCTTCTTTCTCGACATTGTCTTTGTAAACACGTCCAAAGCATGCCATCCACAGCTCGTGTTCCTCTAACATGGAGGACTCAGATATTACGCGAGCCGTGGTTTGAGCAGCCCACAACCCTAAGATCATCACCATGAGAAAAATGCTGAATTTAATCATCTTAA
>CAIGRF010295725.1:19712-37247 GCA_903798235.1 Fraxinus ornus | reverse complement strand
GAAATTGGTATGATTGAAAAATAATGCAACTCATTACGGTACGTAGATGTTTGGTCTCTGGACACTACGTTTATTGACTTTGATTATAACAGCAATTGTTAGTATAATGAACAGCGTTAATATCGGATTCCGCACATATTCTAATTTCACAAAATTGTTAAAAGTATCGCCATGTGACTTTACAAAACGTAACATATGTTGGTGGTGGAGGTCATTTGACACTCAAATCAATCAGATCCTGTTTGTTTCACTTTTAATTAAATATAATTATTTATTTCTCATACTCATTTTCAACCACACAATAAAATATTTTACACATAAATCCAAACTTTTTCTTACTTTTTTTAATCACATAAAATATTAAGATTTACGTGTGTAATAATGGATATGCCATCCAATAAAAGAATTGTCAAACCTATATCGTATGTATATATATATTTGTGTAGTGATTTAACAAACAACCAATCCAAACGGCTCCAACCCACAATCAATATGTTTACCTCGGTTGCTCCCCAATCTCATCCACAAAGGATAAGATAATGGTGATGATTTGTACTCACAAAGGCAAGAAAAAAACAATGAAAGGAAGCAATAATTGAGACTAAATCCAAGGGAAGCCACATGTTTTTTCTCTTCAAAGGGGGCTGCCGGTTTCTCTTTTTCACACACAGCTTCTTTCTCCTTTTCTCACACAAATCACCCATAAAACGGTTAGGGCAAAAACACCATATATATAAGCTATGTTAATTTAGTTGGGCTAATAAAAGAGGTTAAATAGACCAAGATTCAAAGCCATCCAAAAGGGTAATATAAATGGGTCATGAACAACATTAATTATTGGGAAAAGTTCATATGTAAGGTGTATTCTTTACCTTAATTTAAAAGTAAGGTAAATAGTTTGAAAATTCAAAAATCTGTTATAGATTTAATTAATTAAAATATTTATTAAATATTGATAATAAAGTCACAGCTTGTGATTAATGGTCACAGATTCATAATTACAAATTACAGATTTATTTACTGATCACATATCGTCAAATTAATTGGTCACATGTTATTTCGTAGTCACATATCAAAAATTTTGTAGGTCACATATCATTCAAATTACATGTCACAATTTATTTATTGGTCACATATTATCAAATTAATTAGTCACTGATGATTTCGAGGTTACATATTTTCAAATTTATTGGTCACTGATTATTTCTGACTCACATATTGTCAAATTTTTATATCATAGTTAAATTATTGGTAACAGATAACTAAATACTAAGTCACATACAACCAGTCACAGTTAAAGTCATCGCATCCTTGCCGCCGCCGCCACCTTCATCGCCATTGCCATCCACCACTACCACCCAAACCACCATAGATCTGTCCCAACCGCCAACAATAACACCATCCACCACCAACAATAACACCAACCACCACCACCTAAACCACCATATATCTGTCCCAACCACCAACAGATCTGCCCAAACCACATCCACACACCACCAACATATCCGCAATGCACACCCACAGATCTGCCACCTCCATCGCCACAACCATCCACCAACAATAACACTAACCACCACCACCACCACCCAAACCACCATAGATCCGCGCCAACCATCAACATATCCTCCCACTTTGGACTATTGCTTTCTATTAGCCCCTCCACCAGCCATGAAAAGTGAAGAACCCGAGGAGAAGAAAAGTAGAGAATTGGAGAGAAGAGTACTGGAGAATGTGGAACACACAATTACATCTATCAATGTCTCCAAGCACTTCGACGAAGTCATCACCGCTTTTGGTCACAAACGGCTATCTAAAAACTTAGCAGCAGATTCTAGAACTGCAGCGTTACGACGCAGAGAGGCAAGGGAGAGAGGGGTAGGGGAAGAAGGGAGGCGTGAGATAGAGGGTGGGGAAGGGAGTAGATAGATAAATTAGGTTATGAATTAGAGTTTTAATAGAATACCCGATTTTTGAATAAATAAATTTTGGACTTGATTTTTAAAAATCAATTTTTAAACACTTGATTTTTTTTTAATTTTTTTTTTATAATTTCCCTTAATTATTTAACGTTGTTTTCGGATTGAGCCTTTAGACTTGGTTGTTGGTAACAATTTAATCCAATATTCACATCATCGCTCGAAATTCAGTGGTTATCAAAATTCAACAAGTACATTATTGAGTAAGATTGAGCACTATATTTAATTGGAAGAAAGTAATATGAAGATTTGTATTAAATATTTATTGTTAAGATTTAAGGGTCCATCTTAAAAGGTCAACCTTCTTAAGAGGAGTAGCCCAAACTCTTATAAATTAGTCTATGTTTTCTTCTTTATTTGATGTGGAATTATATCCCTTAACATTTATAAATTCACAGCTCCAAGTTTAAAATGCGATAATTCTCTCCTTCATCCCCTATTTGTCATATAATATTGACTTAAAACATATTCGATCTTGCTTAAAATTAATGTAACTTGAAAATGCCTTTTTTTTTTTTGCCCTTTTTCAAAAATATGTCTCTATCAAACATATTTGTAACACAATAATGAGATTTGATGAAACAAGTTATAATTATCGGCTGACATAAATATTAAAATTAGAAGTCTACAATTCCAAATGTCACAAAGTTTGCAACTAAGGGTCCCAAGGAGAAGCCTCCAAGTAATCTCTAAGACAGTCTTGATCACCAACAATCACGGCCAATTAAGAATTCTTATCCTTAAATCATATTCATATTGAGCACTTCAATGGTACGTGTAGTAGACGTAAATTAAGTTGCATCGTACTAACTAGACTTGGTTGGACAGTCCAGTTCCTTGATTATTTATTTTATTTATAATTAATATGGGATTTATTCCTTAACAAACCCAACTTGACACGATCTCGGCTATTTATTTTTCCCAAAAAATAAATTAAAAATAGTTGGCTTTAGTGGTTCACCTAGACTAGGGTGAATGCCTCGCAACTAGCCCAGCCCGAAAATAATTTATCCCGGCCAATTCTGATAATGTTCAACCCGTTTTATAATTTTCAGATCACTTAGTTGAAGGTGAAATTATTAGCGTGTACGCGAGGGAGAGAATTTGCCAAATGATGAAGCGCAACAAAGTCTTGACATTCATTATGAAACACAACACTAACTCTAAAGAGAACACAAATCACAGACTCCTTTACCCTAAACCCACACTCCTCATGACAAGAACGCCAGCAAATCAACATGTGACACGTGTAATCATTTAGGACATCTTCACAAGTGGTAACCCTTACGGGCAGTATTCATTTGGATTATTCTATTTGTACATAATTTTTTACATAAAATTTTACCGAATCGACAAGTGGCGGGCCTTGTATTCAGTTATTTCCGTGTTTTATATAATGCCACATAGCTTTTGATGGAAGGTTTGACGTGCAAATTATATATGGTTTTTGTCTTATGCGACTTTTGGTCACCGTGATATTTTATAAAGAACTATCACTTGCCAAATTTGCTTGACTTATTGGCCATTTGTGACGAATATTTTCGACTTATAAGAATGCAAAATTTATTATAATAATATACATTACACCTGAGACATGAACAAATTCATAAATAGTCATATGCAATGCAATATATGTATAGTGTGCATGTGCTATACTTGCATTAGTGTTCTTACATAGTTTTTTCTAGTTTGAATTACAATTGAACTAGTCGTAATTTGATGCAACTTCAGTCTTCACATGCTGTTCTTAATCTTTGACCCTTTCTATACTTTTGTCCCCTAAAGTGGCTAAAAAAATGCAAAAGAATTCAAAGATATAGGTCACGGGAGCTACAATTTAACTTTTTTTTTTTTGATGGGACAATTTACTTTTAATATGTACTTAAAAGAAACATAAATAGCTTCAACATACAAAGAATTTTAATGGAATAATTATTAACAATTGAAATCCATTTCCAGCCTCCCTCCCAAGGGAGCTTAGTTTATTAATAAATTGGTAGGGAATAGGGATCATGTCAAACTTCCAACATTTCGGTGGATATTACATTAAAAGAAATAATAAAAATCATAATTTTTTTTTAAAGAAATTCACAACTCATATTATGGATCATTACAATAATAATGAACTTGAGAGGGATTTTTTTTTTTTTTTCTGTCTTTGAATCCCATATTTCCATTCCATTGCCAAATCCATCGCTAATACTCGTTCTTGTCGATCAGCAACGGATTGAGTCGTTGATCTCTCATCTTTTGCTTTTTCGAGTATAATTTGTAGAAAAAAACTTGCATACGTAGCAACCAATACCTATCAAGAGTGTGTAATATTAATGTAATTTGTGAATGGTGCAATTTGCATATATTTTATGCAAGCATGGAGCAAAAAAGATAGCAACTGATTTTAGAGACCCTTTCGTATAAATATTTCGATCCCAATATTCCATATCAAAAGATCGATAGAAAAACCACTGCTATATATACTAAGTTAGACATAACTTTGTCATCACATCCATACCACGTATCTATACAAAATATTAAGTCCTACACATTTTTCGTATAATCCAATAATTCAGTTGCAACAAAATTTGTAAAAGCATATAATGTCTCATCAAAGGAACATCTTCCCATTCATCATTATATTTTTTCATTTTTTATGTTCATGTTACAATTGCAGCCTTCATGATAATAATTTTTCTAGTAATAATTATTTTCAAGAAGAATATGCTTATGATTTTGAAGCTTACCCTTCATATATTAGCACCATTGAAGGCCTCAATTTCGAAAACACAACCCAGATCGAGACCGGATTTTCTGATCATTCGACTAAGATTCGACGTCGTGCAGCTTCTGTTAAGACGATGGATGTAGCAGACTTCGGAGCTACAGGCGATGGAAGTACTGATGATACTAAGGTAAGTCCTTATTATACGCTCGAAGCCAAAATTCAACGAGAGGATTGTGTTTGATCTTAGAGGATTGTGTTGTTTTTCCAGGCGTTTCAGGATGCATGGAATGAAGCCTGTTCATCCACAGCAGCTGTAACTTTAATAGTAAATGAGGGAAATAATTATCTTCTGAAACCTATTAGATTCTCAGGCCCTTGTAAATCTGACATAACAGTTCAGGTAAAACCAACTTATTTTTGAAAGAAAAAGTTGCCAAAAGTAAATTCTAAGTACTTTTAAGCTTAGCCTAACATACTGTTCAGCATCAAGAAATTTTATTTTACAGAAAATAATTATGCAGTGGAAAAAATACGCAGATTGCAGGAACCCTAGTAGCTTCTGATAATCCTTCCGACTACCGTAAAGATAGAAGGCTCTGGCTTGCTTTTGACAGTGTCAAAGATTTAATGATTGAGGGTGGTGGAATTATTAATGGCAACGGGAGTGTATGGTGGAAAAATTCCTGCAAAAGAGATAAATCTAAAGTAAGAAATATTTAATCAGAAATTATATATTGTAATTTATACATTATTTTGTCTTTTATTTGTTTATAAATTTGTTAAATTATACTTGTAACTTTTTTTTTTTTTGAAATTCTGATTAATTCCCTTTTTTTCCCCAGAAATGCAAGGATGCACCCACGGTACGTTTACTTGTTTCATTTATAGGGTGTTTAGTGTAGATTAAAATTAGATTTTTTTTTAGTAGATTGTGATATAAGTTTATGTGTAGTTGAAAAGTTGTGGGACCCATGAAAAATGTAATTAATATTGATTGTTTGATTTTGACTATGATTAAAATCGAATTTTAATCCGGACCAAAAATGGACTTAATTTGTGCAATTATTTTCCTTAAATTTCGAGATATTAATTTCATTAGTTCGTTGATTTTTTGTAAGTACTTTCATAATAGTTTGATTATTTATTAACAAATTGTTTAGTGTAGAAAATATGTTTTATTATTTTTTTTAAATTTATCACATGAATTGTTTGTTCATAATAGTTCAAAATGACTACAAAATTATTTGTGAATTGGAAATTATTTTTTCTACTGATGTAAATCCTAACATTATTACAGGCCTTAACATTGTATAACTGCAAAAACTTGGTAGTGAAGGACCTAAATATTCAAGATGCACAACAAATTCATGTATCCTTCCAGAAGTGCAAAAATGTTCAGGCTTCAAATCTCACGATATCTGCTCCCGAGGAAAGCCCTAACACCGATGGCATTCACGTCACAAAAACCAAAAAAATTCAAATTTCGAGTTGTACAATAGGGACAGGTATAATAGTCATCTCAACTCTTTGATCAAATAACCCAAAGGGGGTCAAGTAGCTTAATTCAAAAATATTTCTTTCTTCATTTAACGTTTGTTGTTGTGTTAAGGTGACGACTGCATTTCAATCGTCAGTGGATCGCAAAATGTCCAGGCGACGGACATCACTTGTGGACCGGGTCATGGCATCAGGTTTTGACATTCGAAGTTTGATTTCATAAAAATGTTTGGAATATTATTGAAAGTAACTTTTCTTTGTTTTTTTTTGCCATTTTTCTGCTTAATTAATTAGTATCGGAAGCTTGGGATATCACAATTCAGAAGCTTACGTCTCAGATGTAGTCATAAATGGAGCTATGCTTTCAGGAACGAAAAATGGAGTCCGGATTAAGACATGGCAGGTAACAATTTGTGTGTGTATAAGACGTATCAACACGCACACGGGCTCGTACATAAATGAATTTTTTTTTAATTAATTCACATATGTATGAGTAACATGTGCAGGGTGGATCTGGAAGTGCAAGGAACATCAAATTTCAGAATGTGGAGATGCAAAATGTGACGAACCCCATAATCATAGACCAAAACTATTGTGATCAAGCTGAATCATGTGAAGAACAGGTAAAAATAATAAATTGAAACCATCTTCAATAGCTCAATTTAAATCCCCTATAATATATATGTTTACTCACTAAAGGTCGGTTTTATGGCCTTTTCCTAAATCTATATTGTAATATTGTTACGTTTTTAAACCATTGAAAGTACCCACATAACTCCCACACCAATTAGGTAGTTTACAAAGAAAAAAAGTGAAAAATGTATGACAAATATAGTCTTTGTTTATTTCAGAGTTCGACGGTACAAGTGAAAAATGTAATGTACCAGAATATAAAGGGAACAAGTGCTTCAGATGTAGCTATAGATTTGGACTGCAGCGAGAGCCATCCATGTCAAGGGATCGTTTTTGAGAACGTTGATTTGGTACGTGAAGGAGGTGGATCGGTTAAGGCCAGGTGCAATAATATTGAATATTTGTATATTCTGGGAAATGTTTCGCCAATTTGTCCTGATCAGGCGCGTTCGCGTTTTGATTTTGAATCGTTAGTTCTAAATGAATTAAAATCTTTCTAAACAGGATATTGATCTCGTAGGAACGTAGACAATGTGTAATCTAAAAGCATATATTGTGCACAGAGAGTCTAGACACAGCATCATGTATAGTAGATTTATTGGCTTACATGGAACGTTTCTAAATCTAGAATTTATTCGTAGACAATGTGTAATCTAAAAGCATATATCTTATATCATGCACAGAGTCTAGACAGCATCATGTATAGTGTACTCATTGCCTTACATGGATCGTTTCTAGATCTAGAATTTATTCGTGTTCATATATGTAGCACAAATAAATAATTAGATCCTTATTAATTTGAAGATAATAAGGTATATTGTCACCTCAAGGTCATATCCTAGCTCTATCTGTAATACTAATAAATAAGGTGTGTATTTTTTTCTTTTTATTTTGATTTAAAGGACCTAAGTGCAACATAAATAATAGTATGGAATCTTGAAATCAAGAAAACTTGAATAGGGACCCTAAGTGGCCTAGTTTGGGAACTACATTTCCGTCTAAAAATAATTTTTAAAAATTCTTGTCAATTTATAATTAGTGGGCTCTCTCTTTAATACCATTTTAATCAAGTGTTGTGATTTGACCAAAATTCTAGTGAGTATCGGAGTTTAAATTAGAGTGGTTTTGAAGATATCAAAATTATGGACCATAGGAAAAAGTCGCTACATTTTTGCTAGCCTAACGCTAACTGGACACTCGAGCAAACCTGATAGAAAACAACCTAAGACTTGGTCGCTAGGCTAGAGCTGTCGTGTTGCTCAAGCGACAGGGCTATCGCCCGCCTATTGTTCAAGTGTCAGGCTTATCCGGCCCAGATCCGTTTTCATTTTTGACGCAGTTTTGAACTTTTATTCTTCTACAACCAGTTCTCTAGGGTTTATATATATATGACACGACTTGTATATATATAAACATAAGAGAGAAGATTCATACAATATATTGAGAGCTTTAGATTTCAATAAAGTGCATTAAGATCTTGTAAAAACAATTGCTATTGATTATAACGAATTTCTCCCCCTCCGATTTTTTTTCCATATTGGGTTTCTACGTAAATATTGGTGTTTATTTTCTTCTTATTTATTTCATTATCGTCAATTATCTTATGATCCAAATTCATAACAATTGATATCAGAGCAATTCTGATATCTTGTTTGTTTTATCACATCAAGTGTGTAGAATGCCTCCAACAGTTAGTCTCAAGCCATTTATGAAAACTATATCTTACAACGACAATTCCTTTGGAGTAAAGGGTAGATTTCTTTTTTTTTTTTAATTTTCTTCTTATTTATTTCATTATCGTCAATTATCTTATGATCCAAACTATATTTTTTTATTTTTATTTTCTAAGGTGTTCTAAGCAAACTTATCGATTTCATATTATCTTCATCCCTTAAAACTTTCAACTTTTATTATTCACATTGTGATCTTTTCTTGGCGATGAAAAAAATACCAGTTTCACAATCCAAATACCAAGATGTTGTTTCCTCCATATTTGTCACAAGTGCTGAAGATCAATGGAAGGTAACTGGAGTTTCAGTTGGTGAAGAACGCGGTGTTCTTCGTGTATTCACAGTAGATAGAAGATTTCATAAAGTTAGGAGTTGCTGTAGGATAGCAGAATCCATGAGAGTTTTGAAAATTGCAGCTGAGAGTTGGTGTAGGAGCACAGAATCTATAAGAGCTGTATGAATTGTAGTCAGGAAATCAGATAGTACGTGTNAATGCCTCCAACAATTAGTCTCAAGCCATTTATGAAAACTATATCTTACAACGACAATTCCTTTGGAGTAAAGGGTAGATTTCTTTTTTTTTTTTAATTTTCTTCTTATTTATTTCATTATCGTCAATTATCTTATGATCCAAACTATATTTTTTTATTTTTATTTTCTAAGGTGTTCTAAGCAAACTTATCGATTTCATATTATCTTCATCCCTTAAAACTTTCAACTTTTATTATTCACATTGTGATCTTTTCTTGGCGATGAAAAAAATACCAGTTTCACAATCCAAATACCAAGATGTTGTTTCCTCCATATTTGTCACAAGTGCTGAAGATCAATGGAAGGTAACTGGAGTTTCAGTTGGTGAAGAACGCGGTGTTCTTCGTGTATTCACAGTAGATAGAAGATTTCATAAAGTTAGGAGTTGCTGTAGGATAGCAGAATCCATGAGAGTTTTGAAAATTGCAGCTGAGAGTTGGTGTAGGAGCACAGAATCTATAAGAGCTGTATGAATTGTAGTCAGGAAATCAGATAGTACGTGTCGTCGTTTAGTCTGGTAGACTGTAAGTTAAAAATCGTTTATAGTGGATTGTTGACTTGCAAAGTGCCTAAAGATTTTACCCAGTTGGATTTTTCCTTGATCATTCTTGTGTTTCTTTATTACTTACCATATCTGCAGTATTTAAACATAGAAAAACTTGATATACATGTTTAACCATCTAGAATTATAATTAAATTAGTGACTTGTTACTAATTAATTCTTAAATTATTTTAATTTCGCATTATTACCTATTCACAGAGCAATTCTGATATCTTGTTTGTTTTATAACATCAAGTGTGTAGAATGCCTCCAACAATTAGTCTCAAGCCATTTATGAAAACTATATCTTACAACGACAATTCCTTTGGAGTAAAGGGTAGATTTCTTTTTTTTTTTTAATTTTCTTCTTNGTCCTTTTGATATCGAGCAGTATCGAGAAACAAAAATAATTGGACATCTTATTTATTATATTGTTCAATCTTGTACTTATCGAACTTTTTTTTTTAATGATTTAAACAAAGTTTTTGAATCCAAGGATAGGTTTAGTGGCACACAGACTTCTGTCTAGCAATGGTTTATTTGAGGTGGACTATGTATTCAAGGGATTAGTAGAATTGTTGTACACCCAAGTCACAAGCTTTATTTTATTTAGATTTGAATGCTCTGAGTCGATATTTCTATAGATCCCACCAAGAGAGAAAATTGGTATTGTATTTCTAGTAATAACATGGCCACTTGATGCTCATAGGAAATGGAATCCTTATTCTAGGAGCATGGAAAATGAAGGTCTTATAAGGTAGAAATTTCAAATAAGTCAAGGCCTTGTGAAGAGACGAGGGGTTAAGCACCGCAGTCGACTAAATAAAGTTCGTTGATCTGAGTTAAGATGAGTAGAAAAATTCACCACTATGAACATTGAACTCGGACTCAACATTTGCTGAAGACAAAGTGTCTTGGTGAAAATTTGTGGATAAATTATTCCAATAACTAACCTTGTAAGCAAGGGCTGAATAAGGATGGCAAAGAAATCCGTCAAAATCGATATCGACGGGGTCCCGCCTCAAACAGGGTGGTGATTGGAACAGAGGACTTCGTCCCGGGGCGGGTACGGGTGACAAGAGTCCCACCCCGCCCCATTTAATCTTTAATTTTTTAAAGAAGTCAATACTTTTAATTAAAAACTTTACTAAATTTCATTATTTTTCATAGAAGATCACAACTAAAATTATCTAAGAAATATGACAAACAATAAAGGCTTTAGTTCATCAAATATATTTGAATAATTTAACTTGTAAAATAAATTTAATTTTTTTCCCTAATTTTCTGTGTTTTTGTCTCAATTTTAGAGGTCATTACGGAATGTTAAACGAAATCAAAATATTGCATTCTTAATTCCATTTTGAAGCGCTCACGACCTAATTTTCTATATCGTTAATGGTGAGCGAAACAGTTAACAGTAGCATATATTATGGTTTATCAAAGTAGGTCGTTTCAAACTAGTATTTTAAGAATTTCGATAACATGCTAATTTTAAAAATTCTCCGACGATCGTATGCTAATCGAATCTACAAATCGCTTATGTTATCTCGAAACTTATTTCGAGAACTGTATTATGTGCATATCAAATAGTCCAACAGATATCGAAAATAGTTGAAAGTACGTTAAACGCAAGTCTAAAGAAAGATGTCTAACTCGCATTTAAAAAAAAAAACTCAATTATTTCATTAACATTTATTTTTTTTACGATACAAATTTCTCAATATAATTTTCATCATTTTATTAGGAAATTTTATATGGAATATGACATAAAAAATTGTCGAAATTTTACATTCGAAAAAGTCATATCCCACGTAAATTTTCGAATGCAAAATTACATAGGGTATGATTTTTTTGGACTTTAATTTTCGATTGTAAAAGTTCTTCCAACTTCTTTACAAGTTCGATTGTGCCCCCTAACTTTAAAGTTCTGCGTCGCCCTTGCTTCTTCCTGTGGCAAGGCTGGCTTTGGTTCTTCTTTCTTTGGTGGTTGTGCCGTTGTCGGAATGCCAACGTCAATGCAGCTTTCGCACTTCCTTTCTGTCCATCCTTCAATGTCATTTTTTCTTGAGCCACCAAATTGTTGTCCGCCGCATAATCGTGCAATGATTCCGGCAATAACTCCGATTATTGTAATGACCGCTAAAACCACCACCAGAGTTTCTATTGAGCTATGTGTGGTGTGTTTTGGCTCCACAACCGGAGGCACCCCCACCAACGGCTGCAGCTCATTGTCCAACTTTTTTAGAGCCATTTTTGTCAATATAAATAGTTTGAAGACATTCAAATGAAGCTCAAGAAAATAAGTTTAGAGAGGCAGAGCAATAACAAGTGAGAATGCTTGACACCTTGAATGAGCTTGGAATAGGAAATTTTATATGGAATATGATATCAAAAATTGTCGAAATTTTACATTCGAAAAAGTCATATCCCATGTAAATTTTTGAATGCAAAATTACATGGGGTACGATTTTTTTGGACGTTAATTTTAGATTGTAAAATTTCTTCCAACTTCTTTGAAAGTTCGATTGTGCCCCCCTAACTTTAAAGTTCTGCGTCACCCCTGCTTCTTCCTGTTGCAAGGCTGGCTTTGGTTCTTCTTTTTTTGGTGGTGGTGCCGTGGTCGGATATTTTTTTCTTTTTATTTTGATTTAAAGGACCTAAGTGCAACATAAATAATAGTATGGAATCTTGAAATCAAGAAAACTTGAATAGGGACCCTAAGTGGCCTAGTTTGGGAACTACATTTCCGTCTAAAAATAATTTTTAAAAATTCTTGTCAATTTATAATTAGTGGGCTCTCTCTTTAATACCATTTTAATCAAGTGTTGTGATTTGACCAAAATTCTAGTGAGTATCGGAGTTTAAATTAGAGTGGTTTTGAAGATATCAAAATTATGGACCATAGGAAAAAGTCGCTACATTTTTGCTAGCCTAACGCTAACTGGACACTCGAGCAAACCTGATAGAAAACAACCTAAGACTTGGTCGCTAGGCTAGAGCTGTCGTGTTGCTCAAGCGACAGGGCTATCGCCCGCCTATTGTTCAAGTGTCAGGCTTATCCGGCCCAGATCCGTTTTCATTTTTGACGCAGTTTTGAACTTTTATTCTTCTACAACCAGTTCTCTAGGGTTTATATATATATGACACGACTTGTATATATATAAACATAAGAGAGAAGATTCATACAATATATTGAGAGCTTTAGATTTCAATAAAGTGCATTAAGATCTTGTAAAAACAATTGCTATTGATTATAACGAATTTCTCCCCCTCCGATTTTTTTTCCATATTGGGTTTCTACGTAAATATTGGTGTTTATTTTCTTCTTATTTATTTCATTATCGTCAATTATCTTATGATCCAAATTCATAACAATTGATATCTAATCTAATCGAATCTATAAATTGCTTATATTATCTCGAAACTTATTTCGAGAACTATATTATGGGCATATCGAATAGTCCAAATAGATATCGAAAATAGTTGAAAATACGTTAAACGCAAGTCTAAAGAAAGATGTCTAACTTGCTTTTAAAAAAAATCTATTATTTCATTAACATTTATTTTTTTACGATACAAATTTCTCAATGTAATTTTCATCATTTTATTAGGAAATTTTATATGGAATATAACATCAAAAATTGTCGAAATTTTACATTTGAAAAAGTCATATCCCATGTAAATTTTTGGATGCAAATTACATTGGGTAAGATTTTTTTGGACGTTAATTTTCGATTGTAAAATTTCTTCCAACTTCTTTGCAAGTTCGATTGTGCCCCCCTAACTTTAAAGTTCTGCGTCGCCCCTGCTTCTTCCTGTGGCAAGGCTGGCTTTGGTTCTTCTTTCTTTGGTGGTGGTGCCGTGGTCGGAATGCCAGCGTCAATGCAGCTTTCGCACTTCCTTTCTGTCCATCCTTCAATGTCATTTTCTCCTGAGCCACCAAATTGTCGTCTACCGCATAGCCGTGCAATGATTCCGGCAATAACTCCGATTATTGTAATGACCGCTAAAACCACCACCAGAGTTTCTATTGAGCTATGTGTGGTGTGTTTTGGCTCCACAACCGGAGGCGCCCCCACTAACGGCTGCAGCCCGTTGTCCAACTTTTTTAGAGCCATTTTTGTCAATATAAATAGTGTGAAGACATTCAAATGAAGCTCAAGAAAATAAGTTTAGAGGGGCAGAGCAATAACAAGTGAGAATGCTTGACAACTTGAATGAGCTTGGAATAGTAACTAGGATAATGCGATAATTTTTTCTTATTTCAAAAAAGTTTAATTCTTTTAGTGTTTTAGGCCCGTTTGGTATAGATTAAAATCAAATTTTTAGTAAATTTGATAAAAAAAAAATATAAAATATGTGATTGAAAAGTTGTGGACTCATGAAATGTGTGGTTAAAATTAATTATTGATTTTGACTTGAAATTAAAATAATATTTTAATTCGAATCAATAGGGGTTTTAATATAGTAGTACAATATACAAAATTTTGTGATTTAATAGCATTAGAGTATGCAAATATTTTTGTTCAAGTTACTCTTAAGATGTTACTCGAGTCAGAAATTTGACAAAATAATCGATTATCAAATTGTGCGATGAGTTCCTAACAAGTGTACAAGAATATTTAGCAGTTCAAATTGAGTCATCTCGTATAAATTTAACAAGAATACACCAACTATTTTGCCTTACGTCATATGACTTTGACGTAATGTGAATTACATGAGGTCAGTGTTAGCAAGTGTATCGGAGATAAAATAGAGTCAAATAATTTAAATAGATAGATAAGAAAATTGGCTAAAATTTTAGTTTCCTAAACTGTAACAACCAAATGGTATTACAAGAACATAAGCAAAATGTTAGCCTATAATAACATAGAGTACAACTTTGAAAGAAATCTATCTGTTACTTGGTCACATTGGATATTGTATGTGTCATTATTATTCATATATTGTCAAATATAAAGATGCTTCATTCGGATTTTCTATTTAATTGTTTCTTTTGAGGAGCAAATACAAACATTATCAAGAATTACACTTATATCGACAGGTTTTTCAATATTCACTTTAGCGTATTTTTCTAATCACTAAAATACATCATCAAATATGAACGAACAAAGGGAAAAGTCCGTAGAAGAGAATCTCATGTGTAACTTTATCGATGGATAATTGCACCTGCATGCAATTATCAATGGGATATTGAAAACTTATTTGGGATGCTCCTCGGTAATTTCTGACAGTGATAAAATCAAGATTTATGAGTCGATAAAACTTTTATTTTTTTTGTTGTGAACGAGATTTTAAGTAATGAAAGTTTATAGCCAAAAAGTCCGTATTCTATTTATAAATGTTTGTTCTCGAGTAGTTTGGTCATTGACAAATTTTAAATTTAGTGTGAGACTTCCTAAGTTAAATATTTCGAGTATCCGAATTTGTCCTAAGTTAAATTATTTAGGTTTTTAAGTTTGTCCTACTTTATGTCATGTGTTTGCAAGGCCCACGAACAAAACAAACAAAAGAATATTTTGACTAGCTATACATATTTGAACACAAATAACTATATATTTTTGTAGAGTGTTGACAACTTTTTCCCTCCCACCAAAGGGGACAAAAATGGCGATTTGAAAATATCGTTCTCATAGAAGTCAAAAAGAGCCAAGTGGAACTTCGACTACTTCTTGAAGTGGGCTACTAGTGTGCATCACTTCATCTATTTTAACTACAACTGAATTAGGGTGAAAATAAATTATTTTCAGGATAAACTCAACTTTCGACTCACTCGTAGATCTCAAATGGTATGAAGCGAATACCATTTAGGCTAGTTTGATAAATTAACAAATGGAGAAAACTAAAAACTTTAAAATTTATTTATGTGTAATTTTTTTTTTTTTTTTTATAAATAACACAAGTTGTAATATTTTTGTTGTTGAAATTCAAGACGTAAAATTGATCTTTGTCATTCACAATCCACCAAAATTGCAAATTGCTTCTATAATGAGTTTTTTCAGATAGACTTTTGTCAAAATATGTAATGGAGAAGCACTTGGTGTAAAAATAAATAACATCATACATATCGCCTACAGATTACACATAATAGGCGGGGCTCATTTTTTGACAATTTTTAATTTACATGGGACCCACCCCATGTGAGTATCTGTAATTTGTCTATACAAATAGAATTTTCCTTTAGACAAAGATGTAGTGACAGAAGATCATGAAAATTCGAGTAAACCTTGCTTTCTTACAAAAATTATTATTCTGTCCAACAATTTGTAAAGAAACTCCAATTCCACCACTAATTTTAAGAATTTATTTCTAAATAAAATAAATATCTTAATGGCCTCGAATAAACATAAATTTCAAGAGTTCTATTTAAAAAGTTATTGAGAAATTAGAATTCACGATAGGGACGGCAAAAAAATCTGACAAACCCGATACCCGTGTGACCCCACTCCGAACGAGGCGAGGATAACCCGCTTAATCGGGTATTCGGGGCGTGGATGGGTTGGGGAATTCTACCCCGGGGTGGGGACGGGTAACGGATGTCCCGCCCCGCTCCGCTTCGAACGGGGCAGGGATAACTCCTTAATCGGGTATTCATCCCTGCCCCGTTTGATTTTTTAATTTTTTTTTTAGAATTCAATACTTTAAATAAAAATTTCAAGAAATTTCATTAGTTCTAATAGAAAATAACAACTAAAATTATTTGTCTAAGTCTAATGAATAGAGGCAATAAAAATAAATTATCAAAAACTTAAAAAAAATTAAACACAGTAGTAAACGGGGCAAGGGCCCGGCCCGTCCCCGTTGTAACCTCTCTAAATTTATTGACGTCAAGGCTTGGGATTATACAATGATGTTCAAGATGCATAATATCTGCATTATGATTTCACTAGAGTTCAAGTTATATATTGGATTTTTAAACGGATATGGTGACTTCTTTTCCGTGAATATGACAAGGAATTGGAGAATATCTTTCTTTTGGTCATTTCGTTGGAAAAGCTATTATTATTATTATTGAAATGTATTTATATTTTGGCATTAACAAGTTTAGAATTCCATTCGTGTCATCTTGTGAAGACTGAAGACATTGTGGTTGCTTCTTTAGCTCCTACCTATTACCCTTTTATTGACGTATATTGTGTGGAAAAGCATCATATTATTGCTTCATCAAGAAGTATTATGTGAATGAGCTATGATTTTCCGTGGGTCATGATGTTACAAGTATCACATTTTCATTGTTGCTGATGTCTCATATATTTCTTTTGAGTGATGCTAGTGGTATATCAAGGGAGCATAATGGTGTCCATAATGGACACATACCCTCCAATAGGGGGGAGTCATGTGTCCATTACGAACACCATTATGGCTCCCTTGATGTACAAGAAGAATTATCCATTTCTTTTTACTTTGTAGGATGGAGAACCAAATGATTGGATGATTGGGAAACTATGCTAATAGAAATCCTCTCCGAAGGTACTATTTATTTTATGCAGCAGAGTAAAATAATTTGCTTGTTCTGGACATTCAATATGGTGAATCTATACAGCAATATCCACATATTAGAAGCTGCATTCATCATGATGTAAATCTTCATAGACTTGAGTATGGATTGATATGCTCATACCTCCAGTTTTAAGGTGGGTGCTAACTATAGGGGTTCTTTTCTCTAGACATCATGGTCTATCCTGATCTCTATGACAAGTGCCTATTAATGATTCAATTAGATAAACTTATGATTAATGAGTTGGAGATATGGAAGTAGTTACTCGCATTTTGTACCAAGAGATTTCTGGATTCAAAGTAATACGAGCTCTAGTTTAGTACCTATAAAAGCAGTGGTGTTCTCCTGTCCACGGTGGGCAGTCTTATTCTGCCCACCGTGGGCAGGAGAACAATTCCGCCTATAAC